>SNQJ01S0034462.1:7251-56043 GCA_010110895.2 Picea sitchensis | reverse complement strand
TTTTTATTTCCATGCTCATGTTTTTATTTAGTTTTTGTTTAATTCTTGTTAATAGTTTAGTTGTTTTCTTTCTAACCTTTTACATTACAACTGTCATGACTAGCAGAGCCCAACTAGGCATGTAAGCACTCACTTTTTGCTCATGCATCGACGAAAAGAGTGCAAACACCTGGAATTGATGTTGTCTAAAATCACTCTAGCTCCTTGGAGGGTATACCCACGATTGTTTGTGGGAGCTTGCACCAGGGTGTAAGTTTGTTAAGTAGGTCATCAACGTAACTTTTCTACCCTCTCTATCCCAGGACCTTCTTGTCTTGATTTCGTGATGTTGGATTTCTTCACCAACTAGTGATTTCAAAATAAGAAGGTTTGTTTGTATGCTTGATAGCTAGATTGTATTAGTGAATGTTGTTTGTCTTCTCTAGTTGGCCATATATATTTTTTATTATTTATTGGGTGTGGCTAACATCGACCCTTGTCGTTCACGTAGGATGCAAGGATTGCCTCCGAAAGAACCAAAAGAATATGCCCCTTTGCTTCCTAATTCACCAGAGGGTCCTTCTCCTAAAGGGGTTGTCAATAACGAAGAATCATTTGAGATTGGGAGTTCTACTCCATTGATCGAACCATCACTCCCTGTCAATCCACTATTGATTGTTCCCCAAGACCCTGTTTTGATCAAAATAAACTCTTCTGGAGACATTGTTGTTGAAGACTATCCTAGAATATCTTTAGGACCTTTTGTAGATTTCGGCATGGATGAACCACCTTTTCCTAGTGAAGAATTTAGAACCCCTGTTCAAACTTCTGAAATTTTTAATCCTAGTTCAATCCCAGTCCATTCTTTGTGGAGAAATCCCTCAGGACGTGATATCTTTGATAAACTAGGTATGAGTCCAAACCAACCTACATCACTACATGTATCTATTACTTCTACTGCTTATATAGTGTTATGAGGAAAATACCTCTATGGCTAGGGGTAAACCACAAAAGACGAAAATGACCGCAGAAATCAACTCTAATATCAGGTATGATACATAAATAAATATGATATCAATACAAGATAAAAGGCCTACCTGGTCCAGACGTTCGATGAAGTCCACCGTTGAGCACTTGACTCAAAGCAATACACTTGCAACTTGTCATCAACAACCAAGAAACGCAAGCATATGGTGATAATATATAATGTTATCACATTCAATAGCATAATCCATCAACATTCATAACAAATACAACCATGGAATAACAATTCAAATATTTTCGAGATATTAATTGGATGAGAAAATAGTATTTCTATTAAAATGTAATCAACATAAGTGAATGAATTACAAACTTCTATGTCGACACGATTCAAAACAGAGAAACTAAGTCCCTTCCAGCTAGGCCTCCACCACTTAAATCCTCCACCAAAGGCAAGCTCATATAAGAGAGACAATGAGGTTCTCAATAAAGTAGGGAAGATCTTGGGGGATGAACAATGTGTTCAGACTTAAAATGACAAAGGGATGCAGAATCAATATGAAGTGAATAATTTCTCCATAGAAACTTTTCTCTCAAAGTTGAATTTTTCTCCTCTTTTCCATAGCTCGGATTTGGCCCATTTATAACCTTCAAGTGGAACAAAAGGGCTGATTTGAAACGTTTCCAGTATATGGAAGGCCAATGATCATGGATGTTGTGACATGACATGGAAATACGACACCATTTTTTAATTTTTTGGCACAAAAACCGATGTACATGGTTTGTAGTGGTGCAACCTGTGTATACTCATGATGTACAATAGGTAGGGTGTGTATATGTGGAAAAATAATGTTTTTAGCACTGAGATTTGTAAAAAGGGACTTCAAGTCTGCATAGGGAAATGGAAAAATACCCTCTGTGAAAGTTTGCATATGGTGAGACAAATATTGCTATAATAGATTCCCCCTAATGTGTGACGTCAGAGTAGTATCTGTGATGGAAGAAATACATTATAATACCCAGAAGTGGAGTAATGGGGACCCAACTGGAAGAACTAGTTGTTCATTATGATCTACATTGAATTTGTGCACATGAATGCCAATTTGAATTACACTTCAGATCCATGTGAAAATATACCAAACGATTGTCCATGGCCATGAATAGGAAATACAAAGGTGGCTACATGCCAGAGGATTTCATAGTCATGAACAAGGCCTAGTAAAACTAGTCTCAAAATCAATTTGAATATATCTGTATACAATGGAGTACAATCTTATCTCCCATGATCACTGAAGTCACATAGGTATTGGTCCTGTTAGCTCCCAAAATGAAACCGTCCTTTTGGTCGAGTTTTGTGGTGGATAGCATGGCTATTGGGAGTTTCCTCAATTCATTTTTGAGTTTTTCTAGCTGCAAAACTTAGGTTTTGGTTTTTGTCTTAGAAAATAAGATGACCCATAAAAGTTCTCTTTTCAAAATTTTCATAATTCACTTTCAACAGCTAACGTGTGTCCAAAAGATGAGTGTTAGCTGGTGAAAGTGGTAACTTTCAACAACTAAGGAGCATCTCTCATAGGTCTGTGCGCTGGTGAAAGTGTTCAATTCCAAAATATCCAAAGAAGCATTGTCGTGGGTCGTGCGCTGGTGAAAGTGAAGACTTTCCACAGCTACGGAACAGTTATTACAGGATCGTTCACTGATGAAAGTGAAGACTTTCAACAACTAAAGGGGGTTTTCCATAGGATCATGCGCTGGTGAAAGTGATAAGTATCAACAGCTAAGGGGCGTTTTCCACGGGCCGTTGGCTGGAGAAAGCGGGAATCACGTGTGTGTTATCCATGTTTCTAAAATCTAATGATGATACGATCATCCCACATCATGCAAATCAAAATCATGTGCTGATGAAAGTGGGTAATGATGGAGATTTAGTTTTTCACTTCAAAATAGGATTACGATGCGTATCTTGTTCAGTGATGCATGCTGCACACTCATGGTGCCGGAAATGGTAATTTCGAATCCAGCAACTCAAGTACAGAGGCTGTACTGCTGGGCTGACAACATCAAATCAGATCATTTCTTCCATATCACATTGTTCACGAAGGTTTGTTAAAGTTTCAAATGTTTCAAAACAGAACCAACTCCCGAGTGCTTTCAACAGCGCAAAACCTCGGCTCGAACAACAGTTGCAGGGGTTGATATACAAAATTGTTGGGGTTTTCAAGCTACAGAATGGCGAGGAGACGCAGTGGTTCTTTACTCAGGAAAGAGATGGACAACCTATCTTTTTTACAGACACATCCCGAAGTCCAGAAGCATTTTTCAAACGCAGGGTGTATTGAATTCGTTGAGAGGTTGCAAAATGGTTGCCACCAATCTACAACAGAAGTTTTTGCCAAAACTTTCGATGGGAATAAGGCTCGTGTTGGGTCCTTGGAAATCATAGTAGATGAAGCTGCCATTGCTGCAGCAACCAACCTACCAAGAACGGGCCAGAGTTGGTTCAAAACTGTTGCCCCTAAAAATTTGAATTTCAGAGCTTATTTTAAAGAAGAGTTCAGGTACAACGCATGGAAAAAGGGTATGCCGGTCTCTTATCTAGAGGAGGAATGGCAGGAGTTGTTTAAGGGCATCCAACTCTACATTACCTCGGAGGGAAGGTATGACAAACTCATGATGTATCACTTCAAACTCCTGGACCATTTCAGAGGCAAGACTCTCCTCAAGTTACCTTTTTTCCTACATAAGAGTTTAACTAAGGTTTGCAAGAAGATCAGGGCTCAACCCTTGAGCATGAAGAATACTCTGTGCCACTTCGGCCTCATTAAATTGATCATTCTGGAGGAATTAAAACAACAGGGAAGGAGCTGGGAGCATTTTCTATTCTGGGAGGGTTTTGAAACATAGACTCAGCCTGCAAATGAATAGAGGAAAGGTCCAAAGAAACAATTGACTCCTCAAAGTAGTTCAAGGAAGAGGAGGACCCTGCCAGGACCTCTAGAAGACATAATTTCTGGAGTGAAGCCCCACAGGTCGAAGAAAATATTAAGCTTTGAGACCACTACAGAACAGCCCACAGAGCAGCCTATAGAGAAGAGAACCAATATATTAAACTTACCCTATACAGATTCAGAATCAGGGCAACAAGATTAATGCCCTGTCACCAAGAGTCCTGAGCAGTCAACTGAGTGTGCACAAAACTATGAGACCTTCACTCATACAGAGGAAGGAGAAACATCAAAAACCTCCAAGTCAAAGAAGTCTCAGAAAATCAAGCATCTGAAAGAGGTAATCGCTCAACAAGAGGTTTTGGAACGTGTAATCAAAGAAATGTATAAGAAGTTGTCTGATAACTTCGCTAAAACCAATGCTGCGTTTGAGAGATTGGCTCGGGAAAGTGTTAAAGAGAAGAAAAGAAAGCAAAAACTCACCAAAGATTACAATAGTCTATGGTGGCTTGCCAAATGCCTTAAAAGGAAGATAAGAAGATTGAAACAAAAGCAAAGACAAAAATCCCATCCAGATCTGAAGGTACTTGCTTAAGTCGTTGTTAATATGCAAGGTGAGAAATTAGAGACACACTGAGTTTTGATGGAATCAAAATTTTGAAGGTGAAAACTCGTTTTGGGCACAGTCAGGGCTTTCACCAACGCAAAGCGATATTTTATGACCCGTTAGCTGGTGAAAGGCAGCTCTTTCACCAGCTAACAAGCGAAATATAAAACGAGTTAGTTGTTGAAAGCTGGAAAAGCAATTTTTGAAGCCAAGAACATAACAGGTCATTTTTCACAGGTTATGAAGGAGTTCCAGAGTATCAAGGGACTATCAGATCGCATGCAAAGGACTCAACATCAGAGGTTCGAGAGAATTTTGGGAACCACATGCAAAACAACTTCCTCAAAAATCGACCATGAACGTTGGAGAAATCCAAATGTCAAGACAGATGCCCTACCATGTTTCATTACATCGCAGATCCCAGGAGCTGAAGGATATAGATGGTGAATTTTTGAGATTGGAAACAATATGAATGATAGTTTAGTTGTTAAACCTTTATTATCAAGTTGTTTAGATACATTTGAATTGCTTTTATTTAATACAGATCCATGTTTTTAGGATCTGTAAAACAGATCGTAAGAGGCTATAAATGCCTATTTTTGATATGAGATAAGGGTTCAAAATGGGAGATATTTTATGCCACTGTATAGACTCTTTTTGCAGAAATAAAGTTCAGTTTCCTTTCGTTTGAAATTTCAGAATTGTCCATCCTTCATTTTTTGTACCTTGCTTTCAGTTTATTTTAGTTCATAAAGACTGTTATCTCTTTATTGAACTCATAGACTTGAAATTAAAGGATTTCCCTCTGTCTTGTATTAAGCCCTACATTCCCTTGTATTGGCAAATCAAGAATAGTGTTCTCCATCCTCTTTTTCAATTATTGGATCTGATTATTGTTTCCTGAAAGCACTGTATCTTTAGATGTGTGATAAGTTGTTTCTTGCATAAACCATTAAAGACCCCATTGTCCCAAACACATAAAACCATTATTTCTAAGTTACCAAGCATCCTTAGTATACAACCCTAATGAGTTTCTTGGAGTGATAACAGGTCCAATGAAAGGTAGTAACAACTCAGGAAAGTTGTGACTATGAACTGATGTCTTCAAGTCTTCTACACAATCCACCAAAGGTGAAATTCTACATCGTGTGAATAAAGGAGTTGAGGTTGAACACAATGATACTTCGTTTGATTACCGGTCATTAAGGTATACCATAAACAAACTCGAGACAACCTACCGATAATGAAAGTAGGTATCAAGGCATCGAGTACATTCTTACAAGTGTGAATAAGGGTGTGAGGGTCGAACACTTGAAGAATCCATCGATCAGGAGACATTGATATATTCCCAACTCTCGATGGCGAGAGAACCTACCACTAATGACTGCAAGCCTCTAGGTACTCATAGGAATCTAGGTCTCGTCTACATAATAGATGAGATGAAGTTGATGGAAGGAGACCCGTTGAAAGGAGAGCATTAAGACATATCTCATCATTCAACACGAGGTACAAAGAAGGAGCTTGGTGATTTGGAGGAAATTAGATGAAGAACATGTTCACGAACCAACGACCCTGTGTGTATTTTGCATGTGCCATATGCAAGCGATACACGAAAAAGACCCTCTGAATAGAAGACAATAAGAAAAAATGATGACAAATGCGAGGAAACCACCAATAAGGCTAATGGAATACAAGACACTATACAGATCCCAATGTGTGAATATATTTCTTGTCATCGAACACAAGGGAAACCACCTAGTCAACGACCAATGATGAAATGCCGACTGTTGGGTTCAAGGTTACCTATAAATGAGGAAAGTAGGACCAGGGTCTACAATAGAACTACAACTTCTTGTAATTCTGAGACACACTAAGGGTATGGCCGACATGCAAAGTCAAAAGTTTTGAGGAATGGCTGACACAGGTTGATAGACATCCTTTGAACAAGAGCATGAGACATATGGAAGACTCCGGCAGCATAGAATTAATGGTGAAACTTTGAGATGCGGGAGGAATCAATCAAAATCTCCATAGGGATTGGAAAAGTAACTAATCGAGGGAGTAAAATATCTATAACGAGCTCAACTTCCTAAGGTCATGCTAAACCCAAAATTTTGATGACAACCTAAACACTACTACTGCCAATATAAGATAGTATTCCTTTCTCGCCCGTCTTTTTTTTTTTTTCATAGTCAAATGAATGTTATGATACAGAGGAGGAAACAAGTGTCGCAAGTAAGAAATCTAGTTCTAGAAGTGGAACGTACCTATGCTCAATGCAAGGAGGTGCATACGGGATATGGACACTCGAGGGAATGTTTTCTCTTGGGTATAGGGTGTCAGGCTGCAAAGGATATAAATGAGGCTCTGTTAGGTTGATGATGCAAACTGATGAGGTGAAAGGCTTATAATGCAAAAGTGAGAACCTGCAATAAGATAAATAATGCAAGAAAGAGAAAGAGATGCAATTACAACTTAACAAAAAAAATATCATTTTTCGTAATCTTAGTCTACTTGGTTTGAAAAAGAGATAAACTTGCACCAAACAAACATCTTTTCAAATTTGATTTATGAGTGTGAAAGAGACAATTTCACTCAACAATCTTTTTTCTTTTTGAACGAGTCAGAAAAGAGCTTAAATCAGACTCGTTTGGGAGTCATCTAGGTATAGGTCAACATTTTTATGAGTAAGAAATGAGGTTTGAACATAAAGTCATGTATTAGCTATAAGGGACTCCCGATCCTACGGACAAAAATCTCTACATGGGCACCGAATGAAGCATGGGATCTAACTAGGGTGCCCATGTTTGGTAAGTCTCTACCATTCAATAACGAAACTTCTAGTTGCAGATAGAAAGTTTTTCGTCACTATAAAATGGGTTCGTACCTAAGGCATATGAGTTGCACTCATAGGATGATGCAAGTGTGCATGATGGATTGGATACCTATCCTATATGTTGGGTAACAAAAATACATGTCCAAAGTTACGAATAGGTGACATGGCGCTGAAAAATGCAAGAATCCCTGGATAAAACTACAAAAACCAACTCCATCCACTGTCGTATTAGACCATTAGGCCAAAATATTGGATGAAACTATGAAAAGTGGGTAAAAAATTGCTATAAATAGTAAAAAAAAAGAATTTTACTATACCATTTGTCTTTTTTACCCAAAGAGTGGATTTTGGACCAAATTGCCTCTGAACTTCAACTGGTGATTGTGGGAGCTACAAGCGACGTAATCGATGATCGTCTGGACCAGGTAATTCATCTTGCTCTCCTCTTTCTTTTTAGTGGATTAAAATTTTTAATTAGGCCTCCTTTTCTAAGTTATTTTGGGTGCAACTTCAAAACTTAGGTGTACGCAGGCTACAATGTATCGGGTCGCATATACACATACTTATACGTGGATGTTTGAAAAACAACCAACGTATAAGAATCCCTATACATGACTGTGTACACTACATCTCGCATATATGTCGGTGGATAATGTTTTTTAAAGGTTTATAACTCAAAAAAGAGTTTGAATCTTACAGGATGGTGCTAGAGTGGAGAGAAAGAGAGCATGAGGAGGTGGATGTTGCAGTGGAGAGAGATATAGGGTTCCAAATGGCATTAAAAATATGTGGGATATACAATTTTTTGGCTCTCAAAGGTATGAGAGCTCAAGTGAGATTGCTTCAACTGCTTGTGAACTACTGGGATCCAGATAGTGAGAGCTTCAACCTTGATGGACAACCATTAAGGATTGAAGTTGAGGACATATATTTCTTGATGGGATTGTCATGTAGGGGTGAGGTGGTCAACCTCAAAGTCTGGGGAGCTGGGAGTGGCATGGATATCGAGGATTACATAGCCACTCATTGCATTGTAGGGACTGAGAAGGTAAGAAGCCAACTCCTAATTAGAGCAATCAACAATTTGAGTCTCAATATTGTTGTCCTAGTTTTGACACAGATCACAGGATCAAACTCTTTTCACCAGGCATCGAGGCCACTTATTTTATACTCAGTGAAGTGCTTGCGACCCAGATGTACGATGGTGCACCTCACTGATGGCCAACATGAAGAGCCAACTGACAGACTACAAACTGGGTGGAAAGAGGAACTTTGGGTTCGCTTCTATCCTTTGTAGTTTTTTCTTCAAGCAGGTTCCAGGCTTGGGGACCTAGAGTTGAGATTATTTTGCATGGACCTTGCGTTCAAGCCATGACATGGTGGACCAAGGTGATGAGGCGGTAGGGGGGTGGTAGGGTGCCAACACCCTACAATGATGACTTCTTCTTCTGGTGGAGTCAGTAGGTGATAGCTCTGGATGACTACCCTTAAGTAGGGATTGAATTCAGAGGAGATCATGACATGTCATTACCACAAGGGTCCGCCTACAAAGACATAGGTATGTCAAAGTTTTTGAATATTTCATTTTTATTTTTATTTTTATATAGGAGAAAAAAGATATTTTTGGATGATGTTCAGTACTAATAAAACATGTATGTGATGCAGACGTAGGTCCACGATGACTGGATGGACTTCCACGACATCGTCAGAGCCACCGGGGAGATGAGGTAGTAGGAGGGGATGCAGATAGAGTGCTTCAAAATGTACAGGGAAGCCTGTCTCGTTTGACGCAGAGGATTCCTATGGTTTAGGTGGAGGATCTGCCAGAGGCTATGCAGTGACAGGTGGTAGGTGTGCCCCATGCTTGGGTATGACTCTTTCGGCATCTCGCAAACTCTGTAGTTTGCTATCATGATACTCATCTGGCACCATAGGCGTAGATGTCATGGATATTGTATGATCGATTGTATATGTATATTGAGGGTGTCAACCCCAATTTTGTACTATAACATCATATTTTTTGAAATATATATAAAAACATGGATCTTCGATGATCCGATTATTTTCAGCACGAAATGAGAGCGGACATATAATAAAGAAATGTATACAGATATCTCATATATCCAATAATATAACAGAAATGTATCAGAGATGCAACCATAAACACAGAGATACAATAATACACAATTTTCTATTAATGAGCGAAAATGTACAAAGAATGTAAAAATACAGAGTGAAAGACTTGTTAGAATGGTGGCAGCTTATCTGTGAGAAGAGATGTGTCCTCTACTTGCATTTGCAAGAATATGATTTTACAATGAGGCTCCAAAGGCCTTTTTATCATAAAGAAAATCCAAAACCCTAAGCCCGAAATATGAAAAACCAACAATTTTGTGGACCCCTTTTTGGGTAGTTTGGTGTATCAACTTCCTGAGGGCGCAACTTTGGCATACGATCTCCATTTTGGGCACACAATAGATCGTTGGAAAGATATCGTCAAGGAGATTCATTTAGGGGGATCATTCAGAGCCTTTGACTATAATTTAGAATATATATCCCAAAAAACCTTCATTTAGGCCCTTAAAATGGCCCCGGAAGTTAAAAACTGCTAAAAATAGTAAATTACCAAAATTGCAAGAAAATTGTTTTGAGCCAATTGGAAAAGGTGGGTGGCCACTGATATCCACTTGGATCAATCCTCCCTCCTTAGGAATCAATGGTATCCATTACATTGAGTGTCCGGAGGAGAGGGAAAATCATTTGATGTATCTGCATCTTGATGAGCTGTTTGCCTTGTTGAACAAGTTGCGTTGCTTAGCTTGTTGAAGGTTTCCACGAACATTTGGCTGGAAGGGTTGGAAACTTTTAACCAGTCTAGCTACATGAGATGCTTGTGTGCAGAAGGAATATTTACACTTTGTTGTAATCTTGTCGACCTGCTTCTATTGGATAGAAGGTGATTAGGTCGAGGATGTAGTGGTTTCAATATCCTTCTGTTCACTTTTTGAAAAGATTGTGAAGAAGTTTAATTTTGTAGTATGAGATAATACCTTGCGTCACTGTTTAGGTGGAACAATAGTCAGAACTACCTCTGGTATTCTGTAGAGATGACCCCCCAGAGAAACAATGACACTGCAGGGTTGAGACTCATAAACAACATGGTGCTTCCACATATATGGTTGGCCCAAGAGAACATCACAAACATCTAGTGGGGAAACATCACATAATACCTCATCCTTGAAGGGTCAGATGCCGTATGACAATCACCATTGTTGGATGACACGAAGATCTCATCCCTAGAAAAGCCACTCGATGTTGTATGGTCGCAGGTGTGGTGTTGTCGACAATCCCAACTATTTGACGACCTCTGTTGAGACGAGGTTTTTTTGGCTTCCACTATCAACAATAAAATGTAGCGAGGTCCCCTTCACCCACATATGTGAATGAAAAAGGTGCTCCCCCTCTTTAGGATATGTTGGTTCTTTTAATTGAATTGTTGTAGTCGCGACAATAGAAGTGGGGTCAACGTCGATGATCCATCTTTTACTAGTATTTTCAGAATCAGATTCTAAATCAGGGTTCGACTCCTTATCTTTGATCTCAACCACCAATGACTATTTTGAGTGACATTCCTTGGTGTTGTTCCAGGGGATTTTGTGGAAATCGCACCATTTTTCGATGTCCTTTTTCTTCCTGTGATCCTTCTTTTCCTGTGGCTTAGACTGGTTTTTGGGAGACTATTTGTTAGAGTCGTCTTTATCATACTTTGGTTGTTGCATATTTGCAGACCCAAACTCTCGTTTGTTCTGGTGCTTAAATTTCTGCTTGATTTTAACAACATATCGATAAGCAACATCGAGTGATGAGATGTCCAAAAAATCCATTTCATTTTGGAGGTATCTGTGTAGAGCCCCACGGTATTTCAAAACCAAATGTTGTTGAAAGTCTTTGATACCCAGCTTGTTGCGCAAGGTATGGAAGGTATTGGTGAACTTTGGAACTGCTTGGCCCCTCTCATTCCACAGTGTGGTGCATCTCATGTACTAGTCCTCATAGTTTCCAACAGGGTAATACTATTCCTTTACCGCATCCACAAAAAGATTTCAAGTGGGCTTGACCCCATATATTACAGAATCCACTATGGAACATTTCTCCTAGTAAGTTTCCCACCAATTTTTGACATGGGGGAGAGCTTTAAGGAGTGCGGAGGTGATCTTTTCCCTGTCGGAAAAATTATGAACAAAGAAATAACCTTCTAACATATTTAACCATTTGTCTAGGGCATCCACATCTATCTAACCTGCAAATACGAGAATATCAAAATTAACCTATACCTTGAAAGGAGAGGTGCTTCCAAAGTGGTTGTTGGATGAAGATGCACATGTTTCTATCGACAAGCGTTGAAGGACATGGGAAAAATTCTCCATCATTTCGTCCTTCTGTCGCTTGAGAGCTTGCTCAAGCAACAAATTGATAGGATCATATGTTCTGTCATTTTTATTTTATTCTACAATGGAGGGTTTCTTGGGCATCCGAGAGCGATTTTATTCAAGAGAGACAAGCTCGAGACCCAACTTTCTATACTCGAACCTCATCGGGGACATGCATTGAATTTTTTTTATCAAGAGCATCCTTCTCTGATACCACTGATCCGATTATTTTCGGCACGAAATGAGAGCGGAGATATAATAAAGAAATGTACGGAGATATCTTAGATATCCAATAATATAACGTAAATGTATCAGATATGCAACCATAACACAGAGATACAGTAATACACAATTTTCTATTAATGAGCGAAAATGTACAAAGATTGTAAAAATGTAGAGTGAAAGACTCGCTAGAATGGTGACAACTTATCTCTGAGAAGAGATGTGTCATCTACTCACATTTGTAAGAAGATAATTTTACAATGAGGCTCCAAAGGCCTTTTAATCATAAATAAAATCGAAAACCCTAACCCCAGAAGATGAAAATCCAACAGTTTTGTGGACCCCATTTTGGGTAGTTTGGTGTATCAACTTCCCAAGAATGTAACTTTGGCATACTATCTTCGTTTGAGGCGCACGATAGTTAGTTGGAAAGGTATCGTCGAGGATATTCATTTAGGGGGCTCAATCAGAGACTTCGACTATCATTGAGAATCTCTATCCCAAAAAACCTTCATTTAAGCCCTCAAAATGGCCCCGGAATTTAAAACCTGCTAAAAATAGTAAATTACCAAAATTGTCAGAAAATTATTTTGAGCCAGTTGGAAAAGGTGGGTGGCCACCGATATTCACCTGAATAATTCGACTTTACTTATGTTACAATGTATACATTGGTGATTTTTATTTTTATTTTTTTATTTTAGCTATGTGACAAATGTCAATCTAAAACAAAATTAACATATGCATCAGATACATAATTAGAACTTCTAGGTATGTGATGATAAGTAATAAAATCAAAATTTCGTTCCAAAAATCGTACCCGTAGGAATCGTCGGAGTAGAGTAGGGTCACGCACATGGTAACTTTTGTTCAACTGACATACTACTAATTGGGAGTCTAGGCGAACCTATAAAGAGTGAATACCATGTGAAATGGAATCACATAAAATTCAACCACATTATTCATGGATGGCTCTAGGAATATGCCACCTGAAGACACCAGTAGACCTTCAGGTGAGTAAACAACTCAAGCGGTGGAAGCCAAGTTCCGTGTATGATGACTATCCCTATCTGTGAATCCTAAGTATATTGAAGACTCCGTTGACATCTGCCAACCAAGGGAAAACTTGATAAGCAAGCCGAAGATAAAAATAAAGGGAAAAGATATATACACAAAATTACATTAGTATACAAAGAGTTACACCCAAGATTGAGTCTTAAGCGTAATATCTTTTCAAATAGAGCCCATTCTTGGGCTCAACTAACACGTTCCCTTCATAATCTTCTAATTCATAGTCTCATTTTTCTAAGACATGTAGGACGATATAGGGACCGTTCCACATGGTTTTGAACTTGCCTTCCCCCAGTGGTTCTTTGGCGTGATCATATATAAGGACCAAGTCACTCTCAGAGTACTATCGAGGACAGAAAAACTTATCATATTGGACCTTGACACATCTTTTATTTTCTTTGATATCTGTAGAGGTGTCGTGACGCTACTCATCTAGACTCACTAGGTGTACGATTCATTATTCGAGATCAAAGGTGTTAGGTAGGAGCACAACTGCCAATATAAGAGAAGGGATCTCACACTTAATAGGTAAGATCGACTCCACACCGTGTACTAACCAGAAAAGAGAAAAATCGGTGGAAGTCTTGACCAATGTTCGGTATGCCCAAAGTGTTGGATAAAGCATGATGTGTCAGTCATATTTTCTCTGGATGACAGTTTTCTGCAAAATGGTCTTGAGACACTTGTTCACGGCCTCTACTTTTCCATTTTCCTAGGGGTAGTAAGGGGAAGAATGACTATGCTTAAACCCCAGTCTAGATGCTAGTTCTTTCATCATTTCATTTTGAAAGTGACTATCATGATCAGTGACAATCTCACTTAGGATTATGAATCTGGCTATAATTTGATTGAATACGAAGAAGGCGATAGTATTCCCATTGGATTTAACTGTAGGCATGGCCTTAACACACTTAGTGAAGTATTCTACGACCACAATAATGTTTTGATTCCCCCCAACCGAAGTTGGGTTGCAATCCACAAAGTACACCCCCCACTTGGTGAAGGGATCGACGGTAATGAATAGATGGAGAGGGGCTGGATGCGAGCGAATATTCCAAGTGAACACCTAGAAGGGGTGACACTTCTTAATCACTTCGACGTAGTATTTAAAGATAGATGGAAAAAATAATTGGCTTGCAAAAATTTCTGGGTTGTCGCAAGACTAGATAGATGACCACCACAAGCCCCACTATGGCATTCGTTTAGGACAGACTTAGCTTATTCGTAAGTTAAAAAATGACGCAAGATATTTTCTATTCCTTGATGATACATATTGTCACTAACGATAAGGTAGTTCTTAGCTTGGTATCGTATACGCCATCGGTCATATTGCGAGAGATGATGAGGGAAATTCAAAGTTTAAAGATAGAGAACAATATCTCCATACCAGGGGTTTGACGATGAGACAAGGAAAATGTGTTCATACGCAAATGAATAAACATGAATGACATCCTCATCTAATCTAGGGAAGTCATATATTAACTCTGCAAACACTAGTGATTTTTTGGACTTCGCAGAAGCGAAATCGAGATCGAACTCTTGTAGAATGCAAATCCATTTATTGTACTTTCCCCCTATCATACACCTAGTAAGGACGTATTGAAATGGATTGACATCGAAAACCATAGTAGTTTTGCAAAGAAATATATAATGTCGTAATCGTTGGACTCTATGAATGGCAGCCAAAGCTAGCTTTTCAACATGAGAATATTTGAGTTCAAGGCCGACTAAGTTTCGACTAAGATAGTAAATGATGTGCTCATAGAGCTCATCATCCTCATGAACCACCACTATACCAATCCTCTCTTCGGATGTGGTGACATAAAGCAAATAATCTCTACCATAGTCTGGAGACTTTAGTAGAGGCATCAATTCCAAGGCTTTCTTCAAAGCATCGAAGGATTCTTTGGCTCGCTCATCCCAAATAAAAGGAGTGTCCTTCTTCAAGGGATGCATGAAACCCTTAGTAATATTGGCATAGTTCACTATAAACCATTGTAAAAAGTTAGATTTCCCCTGTAAACCTTGAAGTTGGAGAATAGTGCGCAGGAGAGGACATCGAAGTATTTCCTTAACCTTTAACGGATATATCATGATCCTAGTCTCAGAGACTAAAAATCCTAGAAGTCGACCTGACCTAACGCAAAATATGTATTTATGAGGGTTCAACCGGATGCGATAATGACGACATATTTCGAAGACTAGATGAAGGTGCTTAGGGTGATCCACTCTCTTACAGGAGTGAGCAACAAGATTTCGAGATAGGCTTCGACTATATGCTTGAGATCGTGAAATTTGAAGGTCATAGCTCGTTGGAAGGTTTCTATGATGTTTTTAAGGCCGAAAGGCATCTTCTGGTATGTGAAAGTACCCCAAGGTAAAATAAATGCCATCTTATGTTGGTCCTCAGGATTAATTTGAATTTGGTTATACCCTAAAAATATATCCACAAAAGAAAAAACTTCACTTCTACACACTTGTCAAGAATCTGATCGATGAAGGGTGTCGAGAAGTTGTCTTTAGGACATTCTTTGTTCAGGTCACGAAAATCCATGCATACGCGGATGGTTCCTTTCTTTTTATTCACAGGATCGAGATTGGATACCCATTCAGTCAAGGAACTGGGTAGATAAAGCCAACATTAAGCAGTTTTTCTACCTCTGCCTTAATAGTAGAGGCCTTCC
This sequence comes from Picea sitchensis, assembly GCA_010110895.2. Taxonomy (NCBI): domain Eukaryota; kingdom Viridiplantae; phylum Streptophyta; class Pinopsida; order Pinales; family Pinaceae; genus Picea; species Picea sitchensis. The sequence goes on along the minus strand of SNQJ01S0034462.1, from coordinate 40,291 downwards.
TCGGATTGACAACTCTAAGTCGTTGTCGAACATGTTTAGCATCCGGGTAATTTTTATTCTCATGTTCGACAATTCAAGGGTCGATTCCTGACATCTCTTCATATGACTAAGCGAATACATCTCAGAATTCCTTGAAGAGTTTGGTGTAGATCAGAATTTATTCTAGCAAACAATCCACACCGATGTATACATTTTCAACCTTGCCAGGAGTACAAGTGATATTGATCGTGATGGTAGGAGAAATACTCGCCATGTTTCCCTCGACATAAATGTTGTGCGCATCAAGTGGAACTACGATGTGACCAACTTTCTCGCTCAAGGTATATCTAAAATCATCTTGTTCGATTCTAGTAAGCTCTGGGAGGAAATAAGAGCGATGATGCATATCATCCCAAGGTCTGTTGGAACCATTCATGGCCTCGATGATAGCTTCATTCGAAGACAAAGTCTCATCGATGCAGTCACGTGAAAAATATGATGAAGTGGCCCATATGAGCTCTAGAATAGGATCCTCCTCGTTCGTATGCGAGGTAATAGGATCCAGATTGGAAGAAGAGTCAAGAAGAACTTGATACACAATCTCTGTTGTTGATAATGGCATGGACATTCCAAAATGTAACTGACCTTCACAAGATTTCATCGAGGAAGGTAGGTTCCAAGGATAGTTAAAATAGGAAGTGCGGAAAGAAACAGACCTCTCTGACGAAACGGGCCTACTAGACATGGCGTATATATGGTGAACCAGTTCCATGAAGTCGAAGGTACCCATAAGGTATGAATACATTCTGACACCGATATTCTCAGTTGTCGTCTGAGAATTGTCGATCACAGGGATCAAGGATCCAACATATGCATTGGGGGCTAGTGTATGCAAAGGAAAATTGGTTGATCGTCACGATCTTCCCATCGTGAGGAAAACAAAGAGTACGTAAGATGAATGATATGATTACAGTCATAGCGTAATTCCAATTGTGTCCTAGTAACAAGTTATAGTCGAGGGGCGCATACACCACCTCGACATCTACCTCTACCATGTTCCCATCTAACTAGACCAAAAATGTAGGAAGAATACCATGAGGGCGGAAACAATGACCGTCAAAATAAGTCAACATGGTCAGAGATTGAGAAAGGGTCGGAGAGATGAGGGATTTCCAATATACCAGGGACATCACACATGTTGTCTTCATCAACAACCATCTTCTTGATGGTATACTTTGATTAACCTACGTGGATTTGGAATGCCACATGGTAAGGCAAGTGAGGCTTCACATCTTTGATGTCAAACTTGATAAATTTCGAGACAAAAGGATCTAGAGATCCTAACATAGATAACAAGGCATTCCTCTATGAAGGACACATTTGGAGTACCTCCAGAGACGACATCACACACGGGGTTTGACCCAGATCCTCAACAATAGAGTAATTTCGGGTAGCTCTAGAATTAGGATTATGGGTAGAGCGCTTGAGTACTCCTTTTGGAATACAAGGAAAGGGCTCTGATTTTTCGATCTGTAAGGGCGTCTTCGAAGGAGGGGGAGACTCTAGACCAGGTACAGTCTGTGGAGAAATGTAATCGCGAGACCAAGTGGCTACATTAACCTCGGATTTAACCATATTGATGCATAAATGGTCACTGTATTGTGTCGATGGGTTTTGACTCCCACTTGCCACATTTATGGAATTCAAGGAGCTCACGACCATGTGTTGGCTATGTGGAAAAGGATTAGTCAACACGACGAGCAGTAGAGATAAAATCCTCGCAGCTTCCCAAAGTTTGGGGCATAAATGGGTAAGGTGATCGTCTGTACAAATCTTATAGTGAAGCTTCACCTTCCAAATTTCTTTCTTGCCCTCACTAGCATTGTTACTCGACTTCTCATTATTACCATTGTCCTTGGGTTTGTTATTATTATTCCCACCCTTATGATTATTATTGCGTCCTTTATTTTTATTCCCTCCTGGTTGTTGGTTACCTTTCACATTGGTCGACGATTGCACATAATGTACATTTGTCGACTGAGTGGGATTGGAGGACACAAACAAAGATGGCCATCCTACAGATTGGCTTAGAGACAACTCTTTCAAATGGTTTGTCACCGAGTTTGCAGATTTCACATTGGTGGAGCCTACAATTCCATCGTCATGAGGCCCAAGATTCTATCTAGGGTATAGTTTGACCTCAGTGCATCTGGAATAATCTTGTATAACATCCCAAACTGAGCATATATAAGATCTAATTGTTGGGATTTAAAAATCACTTCTTCCTCATATGTAACCCCGGATGTAGAATCATCCTTCGAAATATAAGGCAGGAGAGGCTTAAGGAACCACTCTAGCAGGAATTTTGGCGGTATGTGGGCCTTGATCAACCTATTCCATCTATGCCACTCCTGGATGTGATCCAAGATATGAGTGTCCTTTTCCTGACGAAAGGTTGATAGAAGTTCTATGCCAGCATCGTAACAAACCAACAATTGGAAGTGGTTTAGGAAGACTAAAACCATCTAATTAAAAGTTTTGTATGTCCCCCTAGGTAGCTCAATATACCATTTCGTGGAAACCCCCATGAGGGTGTGTTGAAAAAATATTAACCGAATAGAATCATCGTTAAGGGAATTCAAAGAGTACCAAAGGTGAAAAGTGGTAATGTGATCACCAGGATACTCACCAGTTTTACCCTCAAATTTTGGAATATTCGAAGGAAGCTTAGTGGGGACGGGGGGCCATGTCGGATCATGACACATAGGTTCATTCATTAACTTAGACAAGTCTAGCAGATTGAGCGTGGCCAAAAAAGGGAGATAGGGTTGCGTCATATGGCCCCAAGCTCCCTGGAGAGATTGTTGTTGGGGAATCACAACCCATCCAGGGTTTTGGTAAGCACCATGCCCCTGTCTGGGATTGTAAGACCCTCCTATGGACTGATTCATGAGGGGTTGGTTGGGAACCATTCCAGTAGGAATGTTCTGATGAGGGTTGTAAAACCTGTGCCCAGTCGGATTGGCTCTAGGTTGGGGGTTTCCCAAGGTATGAAAGTGATCTCCCCTAGGAGTGAATCCAGAGGATAAAGGTGGATTCGTCATGCCAAACGTGTTGTTCAGAATCAATACAAAGGAGGTGGGTGTAAAGGATGAACCATAAGAAGTAGCTTGTCCACCAGGTTGGTTACTCCATCCAGAAGAAACAAGTTAGAGCCGAGGTTAAAAGGAGGAAAACCTCCAACGATAGGAGTTGTTTGTGGGACATGAGTACCACCAAATGAGAATGGAGTATGTGGAGGAGTTGTGCCCCCAAGTCCAATAGTAGTATTCAGACCAGCCGCTAGGATGGAGGTTGAAAATTGCGAAGTGAAATTTGGCATACCATAAAAAAAAGGACTAGAGGCCATAGGGATGGACTGAACATTATAGCCCAGTGAATGACAAAGAGACCCAAAATTGTTCATGGTTGTAGGTTGAGTATTCACTATAGGACAGGAAGAGGTGATCATAGGCACCTCCGACACTACAACCATTGTGGTTGAAGGTGTTGAGGGGTTACCATTAACTATAGTAGGTATGGGAGTCAAAGGACTCCCAATATCTTTCTAACTTGATTCAGTACTCATCCTTGTATGATCACAAGTCTGATAAGTGGAGGTGTGTGTACCGCATTTGATAACTTTACACCTTTTGTAAGGAAAATAATCAAAATGTGGTGGTAATAGTAACAAGCGATGAGACCTGCAGGGAAGCTGGTCTGTCTCCACGATGACTCATGACTCAAGATATAAAACAAATCCTATGGCCAACTAGTAATCAAAGAGAACACCAAAATAAAATCAAAAGGACAATATGCACACAAAGAGGATAAAGTGGTTGAAAGGTGCCTTCCTCCCTAAAGTAGGTATTCCTTTCCTAAGAGGGGCCTGAGACTACTTGCTAAAGATCAGAGGTATCATAATCAGTTATAAGGTCCCTCGTGGGCTTAACAACTAGTCTGTTAGATCCCCCTGGAGAGGTAATCCTCTATAAAGGTTGTGTGTTTTCCGACCCTTATCTAATCTTGGGTACCTGCAGAATAACCCCTGCAAGTAAATTATGTGGTACCTATGTCAAGCAACTAAGAAACCACGATATAATTGATGAGCAGGTGAATAGTCGTAAGTCATATCCACCATATGGGCAAGGTAACAAAGCCTGAAACCTTGAAAGCATCGCCTCTCACAGAGGTAAAGGTACTATCAAGATCCCCATATACAAATAAATCTCCAGAAATATATCTAACGCTAATAAGGTATCGGGGGGATATCCCTTCAACCAACCTGACGCGACCTTGTTTTTAAATCCAGTGTAAGTGAAGCCTCATGATGTCACCGATTATACAATGTATTTCTCCACTCCCTTAGTAAGACACATATGTTGATTTAATAGCCTTGGATAAGTTTACTCACAAAATCCTATTCCAAGGCTCTAAATCCTAAGCTAGTTTGTGCACCCTAGAAAAATAAAATCGTTTCTAATCAATTTTAAATTATAAGGATTACTTTTAGTGGCCTTGCTTACTAAAAAATGTGTAGTCTTGAAACTAATGATGTTATGACTCAGCAAGTAAAATACATGAATATGAATACAATGCAAAGTCCTAACTTCAATTCTCAAGAAATGATATGCTTTTCAAAATGCAATTCTCAATTTAGTTCTGCAATTCTAAATAAGATGCAATCTTTCTTTACATGTATTAAGATCAATGATAAGGACTCAAAAGATCAAATGCCAACGATGTAAAAAGCCTAATATTTTTTAATTTTCAATATAAAAGAATGAAAATGCAAGGACTGAACAACATATTGATATAAAAACTCTATTGTATGTAAACATATAAAAACCAAGTAGGATATCAAGAGTCAAACACCCAACCCAAGTTGCAAGGACAATCAAATGAAAAGGATGATGAGAAAGGCACCACCCAAAAATTCAACCAAATAAATGTTTCCTATCATTCCACAGACACTTAACAGTCATAACAGAGACCCAAGAAGACTCAACAACCATCAAAATCTATGCAACAAACATCAAACCCAACAACCAAGAAATAAAGAGTGATGTACATGATTGTTCAAAAGAAAAGCGCATATATATGCCTCTTGCAGAAGGACAACACGTGTATGTACGTGACTGTCAGGTAAAAAACCACGTATATGTGTTAAAACATAGTTAGGCTAAGGAGAAGTCTAAGAAACTCAGACTCAGAATGAACAGAGGATGTCAAGAAGTCAGACAACAATAAATTCAATATAAACAAGAGCAATCAAAGGCGAAAAACACTCCAAACCTCGAAAAGAAGATTCTCTCCCCAGTATGGGCGCCAATTCAGTTACGAGGAAAATCTCTCTATGGCTAGGGGTAAACTACAAAAACCAGAAATGACTGCAGAAATCAACTCTAATCTTAGGTATGATATATAAATAAATATGCTAGCAAGACAATATAAAAGGCCTACCTTGTCTAGAAATTCGATGAAGTCCACCGTTGAGCACTTGACTCAAAACAATACACCTGGAACTTGTCCTCAACAACCAAGAAATGAAAGCATATGGTGATAATATATAATTTTATCACGTTCAATAGCATAATCCATCAACAATCATAACAAATATGCCCATGGAATAACAATTCAAATATTTGCAAGATATTAATTGGATGAGAAAAAAGTATTTCTATTAAAATGTAATCAACATAAGTGAATGAATTACAAACTTTCGTGTCGGCACGGTTCATACCCGAGAAAATAATTCCCTTCCAACTTGGCCTCCAACACTTCAATCCTCCACTAAAGATAAGATCATATAAGAGAGACAATGAGGTTCTCAATCAAGTAGGGAAGATCTTGGGGGATGAATAATGTGTTCATACTTAAAAGGAGAAAGGGATGCATACTCGATATGAAGTGAATAACTTCTCCAGAGTAATTTTTCTCTCAAAGTTGAATTATTCTCCTCTTTTCCATAGCTTGGATTTGGCCCATTTATATCCTTCAAGTGGAACTGAAGGGCTGATTCAGAACGTTTCTAGTATATGGAAGTCCAAGGATCATGTATCTCATGATGTGACATGGAAACTCGACAACATTTGTTAATTTTTGGGCACAAACCCTGATGTACGCAAGTTGTAGTGGTGAAACCTGCATATATGCATGTTGTACAATAGGTAGGGAGCATATATGTGGAAAAATAATGTTTTTAGCTCTGGGATTTGTAAAAAGGGACTTCAAGTTTGGATAGGGAAATGGAAAAAGTCCCTATGTGCAAGTTTTCATAGGGTGAGACAATTCTTGCTATAACAACAGTGCCTCCAAATCATTTTACTGACACGATAAGTAATATTTCTATGGTTTCAGACTAGCTATTGTTGGTACACATACGATTCTTCCTATCCAGTTCACTATCTCTACCACAGTCCCACAAGTTGCACCTTTTTCTGCCAGAAGTTCGGTAACAATTCAAGCTCCTATTAGAACACCACTTTCGTCTAGACTGAATCCGTCACTTCCACCTAGGTATAATTCTCTTAGTTGTTCTATTAATAATCCTACCGAGGGTCCATCTGGAGGACCTAGTCGTTTTTTTCCACTTGGGTATAATTCTCTTAGTTTTTTTATTCCTAACTCTATCCAGGGTCTATTCGGAGGACCTAGTCTTCCTGCACCACCTGGAGGATCTAATATTCTTGGAGCAAGTAGGTCAAATTTTCTTGGAGGCACAAATCATCCTGTTACTTCTAGTTTTCAACTTCATGTTGGAGGATACTCATCTGAGGTACAACTCCAAGTTGGGGGACACAATCCAGTTTACAGGCAATCTATCCCTGGATTACAAACCCAACCTTGGAATTTTCCTTTTCAAGGAAATCAACAACTGCATGGGGGAAAAACTACTCAAACAAGTTCTTTTGTACCCTATTATCCCAGGAAAACTTTTCCAGGCATTGAAAACCATACCTGGGGTCAAGAGTTTTAATCCAATGCCCCTTTCCAAGGTGGCATGCTGAACCAACATGCTAATGTTAGATACTTGACTCAAAATCCTCCTCAACTGAATTTGACTGGACCATCTAAATATTTGAAAATGGCTTATGGTCCTACTGGTATATCTATGGGATTACCTCCCCAAAGTTATCAGTTTCCTCAAGTTAATAGACAATTGTCATTTCTAGCTACTTTGGATTTACAGGATTTGTCTAGAATTCTGAATGATCCTATCTCACATTCTCCTTTTTGGCCGGTTATACCTACCAAATTACAGTCAGACATTCCAAAGTTTCACTGTTGGTCGGGAGAAGATCCAAACAATCATGTCATGACTTTTCATATTTTTTGTTCATCCAACACCTTGATGGATGACTCCATACAACTACGTCTTTTCCAATGCACTCTTACAGGTTTGGCTACCAAATGGTACATCGAATTGTCGAGAGGTTTCTTCAGTGATTTCAATAACTTAGCCGTGTATTTTTTGACACATTACCAACTGTTGATATGGTATGAGATAGGAACAAAAATTTTAAGTTCGTTTAAACAATCCTCTTCTACCCACATCTCAAATCATATTCATGAGTGGAGGAGGAGACAACGATTAATAAAATTTTCTCTTCTTGATCAATTATTGGATGAGCGGTTCACAAAGTCACTCATCAATCCTATAGCTCGTGATGTTTCCAAGGGGGGTTTCTTCACTGAAGAACAAGCGATCAATCATTCCCAATATTTGGATCTCATTTATTCTCAAACAGACACATTGTATGACTTGATCCTTGATGCTCCTTGCCTGTATACAAATCCAACCCAACGCTTCTGGTAGCATCTCATGCTGTTGATGGTGTTATTGGCACTTTTCATATAGAGGCTCAGAAAAAATAGGTCAATCATTCCAATCCAAAACCTACTACTACTAGTGCACAAAATGCTACTCCTCCTGCTACCTCTCCCAGTAAAACCTCTGAGGTAAATACAGTCCGGTCTACGACTACCAACAAATATCAAAATAAGAAGAAAGGGAAGGGTAAGAATAAAGAGGATAGAACTAATAATCAACAACCAGAGAAACCAAAAACTCAACCTATTGATGATAAATAAAAGAAAATACCTTGTTATCCTTGCCTTATTTTTGGCGAGGACCATTACACGAAATATTGTCCGAGACGTGGAGAAGTCATTCGATTCCTCCAAGGAACCAGGACTCCCCATATGCCTTTCATTTTGTCACAAAATTTTCTTTTTCAACAACAGGCCCAACTGGTTATTCATGACCAACCTTCTCCCTCTACCAGTTCTTATGTTCTTGTTGGCACAGGGGCAGAACCGGGGTTCAACGCTACAACAACTCACTAAACAAGCCCTAGCTACTGACCCTTTTGGCAACACCTACGAAGCATATGAAGTCTTGCCTGAGGTAGAGGCAAGGGTGGTTGCAGGACTCCAGGGTCTGCAACCTTAGCTGGGACACAGATCTGTGATTACAACACCTTAACATAGAACTTACCAATTATGATTCGTCAATATTCAATCTTAGTTTACAACGCAGCTAAACCCTAATAGAAGATCTGCGCAGTATTCACATAGATTCAATAGACTCAAGAACTAATCATACCAACATAGATCAAATATAACAACCATTCACATTATTCAACACTAAGCTATCATATTAGATTCACATATCATCTAAAATAACACTAAGCATTGAATCACATAAACAAAAGAGCAACCAAGAAGCACAAAGAATTCACAACACAAGATATATGTGGTTCACCCCCACCCTGGGGCTACGTCCACCACTCTTTGTCTTCTTTGTTATCTTCGGTCAATATTATTACATGCACAAAGCCTCAAAATCAACTCCGCAGAGTACAAGAGATTTGCGCACCTCGTTGGATCCTCCTTCCATGAGTTATAACACGAAGCCTTCCACAGTCACTTGCACTTAGCTCTGCAAGCCTCACACAGTATGCACAAAGCAACTACAGTTACCACTTGCACTTAGAAATTAATACTTAGCACTTAGCACACTGGCCTCTTCTTACATCTCCTAGCTACTTATTTATACATTACAAAATGGGTCTAGACATGGGTAAACCCATGGGTCGACATCCCCATACCCATTACATAAACCCAAAACCCAAAAATCCCTAAAAAGAGGCTGAGATCCCGCGATCTCCACTTCTACTTGCGCTCCTCCTTCGACATCTTGTCAAAGTCTCAAAAGTATGTCAAACATGACCAAGGATCCTCAAAACTTGGTCAAGGGCCAACAATGCTTATGTGCACTTCTTCCAAGAAAGACAACGTTGCAGTCACTACTCAAACCAAAGATTATTCTCCTTTTAAAGAGAAGGTTGACGATCAATCTACTACATTGGCTCTGCCTCCCAATGGTTCTCTTCATCTCAAACAACCTAATCCTGATAGATTAATCTGTCGACCTCCCAAGGGCATCATTTGTAAGTCGTAATTTAACCCACATGCACGTGCAACTCAGAACTACAATATTGTAGAAGATTTTGCACAAACACCGTTTGCGTTGTCGACTCTCAAATTCCTTCAAAGTTGTCCTAATCGATGAAAGATACTATTAAAGGATATTGGTGTAATTGATCCTACTGACACGAATTTGATAAATTTTTACTTGTAATATCACATCCTAATACTCCCTCATCAATTAGCTTTTCAAATACAAGTAATTGTGGAAACAAAGAATATCCGTCGAACAGTGGTTGATGAAGGGGCTTCAACTTGCATAATGTCTGTCACCTATTGGAAAGCCATTGGCTCTCCTACCCTTACCGAGTCACATAACACGTCAAAATCTTTTAATGGTACAAGGTATAAATCTTATGGTGTACTCCCTGCATTATCTATTGCGTTAGAATGAAAATCGGTTATTGTTGAGGTTGAAGTGTTTAATGCACCTCTTGATTACAACCTCTTACTTGGCCGTATTTGGATTGATGCTATGTGAGCTGTAGTTTCCACTCTTTTCCATGTGATACGTTTCCCTCACCAAAGTAAATTTGTTACAGTAGATCATCTCACCCTTTTTAGTTCTGATTTGTGCACTAATAATGTTCCTTTCATAGAAAAACGCCTCCTGGTTACGAGAATGTCGGTGTGGGTATTTTGAAAGATTCATCTTTAATGGGAACTTTCTCCATTCCACCACCTGATGTTCGTCCTCCTCTTGTCGCTTCTATTAACATGATTTTGATCAATGCTGGTGAAATCCCTGAGTCATAGTACCTAGCTTGGAAGACTTTCATCGTTATGGAGACCAAATTCCATTAAGTCCAGTCAAATTGGCTTATCATACTATTCAATCGAAATCTCCTTCCTCTCACTCTCCCTTTGATATGTCTCCTGATCCATTTCACACGATTTTTCAAACTGATGAAACAATCATGGAATTTATGTATGTGGAAGACACACCATAGGATGATGGACATCATTGTTATATCATCTTCCTCCAACCTGAGACTATCGAGAGTTACCAATGGATTTCGAATCTGTGTACAGTTATTAATCTCCCTCTAGTTTCCAAATGAACACATGATGTTTTCTATGAAGGAAACTTGGGAAATATTTCACCCACTCTCCCTCTGGATATTTATATTAATCCTGGAATTGTGGAAAATATTCACATATGTGCCTCATGTTCTCTTGATGAGATTCAAACTTACAAGGCCCTTTTCCAATAATTTCGTGATGTATTTTCTTGGAGTTACAAAGAAATTCCTGGAATTGACCTAGATATTATTGTACATGAAATCAAGACATACCTTGACGCTAATCTCGTTCAACAACGAATTCACCCAGTTCATCCATGGAAATCCTCCGCGATCAAGATTGAAGTTGAAAAACTTCTTAAAGTCGATTTTATTTACCTTGTAGCATTGAATTATTGGGTTTCCAATATTGTTCCAGTCACGAAGAAACAAGGAACGATATGTGTGTTGATTATAGGGATATTAATAAGGATTTCCCTAAAGATAATTATCCAACCCTTTCATCGACCATATCGTCAATGAAAACCGCCAAAAGCGAAATATTCTCTCTGATAGACGGATTTTCCGCCTATAATCAAATAAATATTTTACCCGCGAATCAACACAGAACCTCCTTTATTTGTCCTTGGGGTACCTTCGCGTACCGTTAACTCCCTTTTGGTCTCAAGAATTTTGGTGCGACTTTTCAAAGAGCTATGTCTTATGCCTTTCACAATATCAAGCATATTGTGCAACCATATCTTGATGATTTATCGACACATTCTATGCGTCATCAAGATCACCCGACACACTTACTCTCTATTTTCCTCCGGTTTCGGTATTACTGTATATGATTGAATCCGCATAAATGTGTTTTTTGTGTGGATTCTGGATGACTTCTAGGATTTATTTTTTCCATGCATGGGATCAGAGTGGATCCGTTGAAGGTTTAAGACATCATCAATTTTCCTCCTCCTTCTACCTTACACCAACTCCAAAGTTTGCAAAGGAAGGAAAAATTTCTACGATGATTCATTCCTAATTATGTCGAACTAACGAAAGGTTTCACTCGAATTCTTAGGAAGGGTCATAATTTTGTGTGGGACGACACCGCTAACAAAGAATTTGATTCTTTGAAACTTTCATTAACCCTCATACCACTATTATATCCCCCATATTACAGTCAAGATTACATCTTACATTTCGATGCTTTAGATCACACCATCGCCATGGTTCTATTCCAAGAGGATGATTCACAAGACGAACATGCCATTTACTATTTGATTCGAAGTCTTACAACCATCGAAATAAAATACATGCATGTAGAGAAATTGGCCTTGGAAGTTGTTCAAGTTGTCCAACGTTTTCGTCATTATATTTTATTGTGCAAGACCATGATTATTTTTTATTGCAACCCTATGCAACATATTCTTACAAGACAATTGCTAGGGGGGAAATACTCCAAATGGATTATTATTCTCGAGGAGTTTGATTTGGAGTTTGAGAAATCCAAGTCAAATAAATCTTTGGTCTTTTCTAAGTTAATATGTGACCTTCCCTTTGTTGATACATAAAATGTGGCAGAAGATTCTTTTCCTGATTAATCTCTCTTTCTGATCAGTTCAAATGATATATGGTATGGAGATATCATTTTTTTATCTAAAAACTCAAACTTTTCGGCCTGATGTATCTTGAGTAGATCATTGTCGTATTCGGTATCAATCCAGTCAATATATTATTCTTGGTGATACCCTTTACCGTCATGGTATTGACTTCGTGTTTAGACGATGTCTAACATACGATTTAGCCGCTAAACCTGTAAGTCTACGCTGGAAAAGATGTAAATGGATAGAATCATCTATCAGTGAATTTGATGAACACCACAGATGAAAATTCACGATGTGATTATTAGGTTCTTCTCCGGGTTTGTCATCAAATTTTGGAATATCAGAAGGTAATTTGGATGGAATGATTGGTTAAAAAGGGGAGTGTAATATGGGATCGTTTGTTAATATCGACAAATATGGTAGATATAAAGTGGCTAAGAACGGTAACTATCAATTGTCTTGAGGATTATATTGGTGTGGCATAGGAACACCAGTAGGACCGTAAACTAGTTGTATCCAATAGGTCCTCCCATATGTTGTTTTTGTGGATTTTAACCAACAAAAGTAGGATTAATTTGTTGAGGGATTTTCATAAAAGGAGAAGGAAAACCCATTTGGCCCTAGGGAGGATAACCAGTGTAACCCAGGGGAGGATAGTTAGCTTGAATTTGAGGCGGGTAACTAGTTTTCCCCTAAGGAGGGTAACTAGGTTGACCTTGAGGAGGGTAAGGAATTTTCCCTTGAGGAAGAAAAGATGGTTGACTTTGAGGACCCAAAGTGGGATTCAAGACCCTTGGGAAGGGTTTTCCAGAAAATAATCCAGAAGGATTGGGATTTAAGGTTCCTCCTTGTAGGTTGGGGTTTGATGATCCTCTCTGATGTGGTTGATGAAAAATTACTCCCTGGGGTGGTCCCTAGGATTGTGGTGGGTTTCTGGTAAATGAAGGTTCGAATTGTCCCCCTGTCATCGGTTGGGTAGCAACTGGGATTTGAACAGTAAAAGGGGGCTTCCCCCCAGTCGAAATTTGTGCACTGAAGGACGGTTCCCCCTGGTAGGGATTTTTCCACTGAACAAGGGTTTCCCCCTAGTAGGGATTTGTCTCGCAGTTGGGTTTTGTTGTATGGCAGGGTTTTTCATCCTTTGATGTGAAGGTGTCCCAATGGGATTTTGTGGAGTATATGAAGTTGTTTCTTGAAGAGGGATGGTATATGTAACCATTAGGGTACTTTGAAAATAACTATGTAAGACGACTCTTGTTTCAATTGTAACTTGTCCTGAAGTGGTAGCGATATTGATTGTTTTTCTGATATGATGGTCAATATGCTGACCTGATGGTCTTGCATCTGCACTAGTGGTGGCAGATGTATATGGAGGGTCAAATAGTGGATGACCAAAATTAATTTTTTCATAAAGATCCCGACCATATGGATTTATCCATATAGGATGAATATGAGTTTGTTTTGGATCTACCATTTCAGTAGAGTGGACAGGGGTAGTGTATTCTTCATTGGAATTTGGTTGTCGTGGTTCCATTTCTAGTTGATCGTATGACCTTGATGGTAGTCTAGGGTGGTCTTCTACTATGATGTTACCCAAGGAGTCCACTCGGATAAGGAGTGGGTCATAAGGGATTTCCAAAAATGGGTTTGCAGGAAGGGTGGGACCTTTTTGAACCACAACTAAAGCTCTCTCAAGATTTTTAATCAAAGGAGTGGCAACACTCCCAGCGTCCAAATAGTTTTTGACCTCTTCATGGTAAGTTTCTTTAGGTGAGTTAGGAGGTATGGGTTCATAGCCTTCTGGAGGAAACCCTTGCATCCTACGTGATCTACAAATACCATTATCAACCACAGTACCAATTTTGAGGACAACTAAAGTAAACAAACACCATCCACAAAAAAATCTAGAAAACCAACAAGAAAAAAAATAACTTCTCTCAATCAGTGGGTGGACCAGTTACGTTGGAAGCTTTCTTAACAAACTTATGCCTTGGTTCAATTTCCTACACATTTTTAGCCATGAGTTACCCTCCAAGGATCCCAAGTGAGTTTGACCAACGTTGTTTCCAGGTACAGTGAAGACTTCGCTTCCCCGTCACCTCATGTAAGGACCCTAAATATTATGGCCACTAAGGATACCAACTCACAGTCATCCTCTAGGTGGGTACAATCGACAATAGTCTGAATATATGGGCAGGATATCAATTATGAAATTCCTCAAGAGAACCGAAGACAAATCGACCGATAAACTCCATAGGACCCCAAACGGATTCAGAATTCACGAAGCTCCGAGACCAGATGAAAAAAGTTGATCCTCAAGAATAATCCCAAATATACAATCATACCACTACGATTGGTTAAGCCTCAGAGGGATAATATCAGTTTCTCTCCCACACATGACCTTGTGTTTAACCCCTGTGTGAGAGGGGGGATCCTAACTATGCTTATACAAAGGTTGGATTTTCTCTCCCTATCACAAGATTATGAGTTTGTTTTGAACACTTTGGAGAGTTATTCTCATAGCCTATTCCAAAGCTCTAGTCCTAGTCTATTGTTGGTGTAAAGATAAAAATAAGGTTTCTATTTCAATTTTAATTAGCGTTTATTTTTTGTGACTACTTGTTAAACAAGAGTGAATTATAGTGAAACCGATGATGTTTGAGACTCGACTCCACAAACAGGTAAAAAAATGATATGCAAATTTTCTTTTCAATGAAATTCTAGCTACAAGAAGGAGAAGACTTTATTTTCTTTCATCACTAACAAACACTCAAGAATAAAAAAATTTATGTTATTTTTTTCTCAAACAAGAAGTCAAAGAATTTCCAAATTATAAAGAAAACATTTTTAATATCCAAAACCAATGCATATAAATAATTCTTTGTTTGATTGTGGATGCAAACTAATATGTTAGTTTAATACTTCATTCTTCCACCAATAATGAAAAAGGTTCACTATTATGATAGGAAAAAGTAAGAAGAAAAAAACATACAAACAAAGACACTCTCAACGGTAAAGAAGAGACCAAAAGAAAAACAATTACCAAACTTTTCATTCAAAGAAAAACACTAAGAAACCAAAAGTCATACTTTATAGTCTTCAAGAATTGATTAAGGGATCAAATATAAAGAAAACAATATATCTTTAATCAACGATCTTCCCTGTGGAAACCTCCAATCAATCCGATAATCGAGAAGAGTGGAAAAAAGAAACCAATTTTGAGAGAGAAAGGTAGATCTTTCAATCAGGAAAGGCAACACAAACTCAATAAGGACTAAAAATAATGAAAGGTAGAAAGTTTTAGTCAAACATAGGACAAGATTAGATAGAATAAGTTTTGATTTAGAGAACAAGATCCAAAGACTATGCCCAACAAGCAAGAAACCCTAAAATTTACCAAAGAAAGGAAAATTGATGCTTTGGTAACTAAAACACTAGAGCACTACAACACTCCCTATTCGACTCTGGGGGAGTGTTGATCAAGGAACAACGCTCTAACTTGAACTACAAGGGTGTGCTAGTTCTAAGGAAAGTTTGAGAAAAATCTCAGTAACTCAAGAAAATTCAGTAAGAGGCTCTATGAGACAGCTATCAAAGACAAAAGAAATGTTAAAACATATTAAATCAACAGATAAGATCTAAGGATAAGAAAAAGTCACGAAAAAACTAAGGGAATAACAAAATGAAATTTCTCTCCCCAGTGGAGTTGCCAATTTTTGTTACAAAAATATTCCCCTGCATATAGGTAAACTTTCCCTTGGATTATTGACCCCTATACCAAGACAAAACCAATCATTTGGACACTACCATTCCTATAAAATCAATTTTTCTTATCGAAAAGGAGAGAAGAAGGTAAAGTAGGATGTACTCTATTTACGACGTTTGTCCTAGCTTATCCTATCTGTAATATTGATCCAATGTCTAGAAAAAATCAACTTCTGCAATGAACAATGAGAAACAAACAACATCATTCTACTCTAATGGATTAGGCAAAACAAATTCATCTATGCAAATCAAATTAAACATAGAAAATCACATGAAACCACATTATTGAACGAAATAGGACAAGTATATTAGATGAAAACATCAAAAGGAAACTTACAATCTTCAGATGATTTTGCAACAACCTCTCCAAGTCCTCCTCATCCAACCCTTGCTAGAAAGATCCACAATCAAAATAACAATGCGTTGATGATTTTCTCCACCTTTTTTCCCCGTGGGAATGCCTCCATTTATAGGCTTGGAGAGTCTCAACTACCTTGGGTATATTTGGAATTAGTTGAGGATATGGATTCAATAGTTGTGATATCTTCCTTAGATGCAACCCTGGAGTTAGATTCGAGCCAAAATAACTCAATCCATCCATAACTGTCTTTAGAAGAAAATGGGATTTCTTCCAATATTTCCTCTACCAAATTAGCTCTCCCTTAAAATGGGCAACAAGGAACTACAACACTCCCCCTAAGATGGACAAGTAGTGCTAGCGCTTCCCGTGTATGAATAGCGGAGCGTTGATCTTCCAAAAAGTTACGAAGATGAATAATTCCCTAGAATAAAAAATGTTCTAACTATCAGAAAATGGGTATTATTCTTATAACATGTTTTAGGGGTTGTAGCAAGTGTTTTCATGGTGTCGTTCATGATGCAACACTTAGGGAAAGAGAATGATACATGTACAACACTTGCAACAAAATTGATATACTTATGACACTTACGAAAAATAAAATGTGGCAATGTCGAAGTGAGCAATTTTGATGTGTAACACACTGTTAGAGAGTTATGGCCATATGAAGTTGGAGAACCCTCATGAGTTATCTAGAATCCCCTAGAAGGTTAAAGAAGTCAATTATTCTAGAACCTCCTAGAATAAGTGTACTATTCAAATTGATGGTAACTAAGAGTTAATCATGGGTATAATTGTTGCATTAAGAAAATAATTAAAAATAAATTATTTGCAACAAGAAGTTGTGAGTTTTCTAATTATGGTAAAGTAGTTGTGATGAGAAGATTGAATAGTCAAAGTGGTTGAGAAAGAAATAAATTAAATAATAAAGTGGTTGCAACAAGAAGTTAGTTAAGGGAAAATAAGTTATGAATTGACTAATTATATAAATGTTAGTTGCAATAAGAAGTTGTGAGTAAAGATAAATTATTTAAATAATAAAGTAGTCAAAGTAGTTGCAAAGAGAAATTATTTAAATAATAAAGTGGTTGCAACAAAAAGTGGCGAGTTTACTATTTATGGATAAGTCAAAGTGGTTGAAAAAGAAATTAATTAAATAATAAAGTTAGTTGCAACTAGGAGTGGAGAACTTACTATTTGTGGAAAGTGGTTAAGTTAAGTGGACAAAGTGGCTAAGTGGACAAAATTTGATACTTTTAGAGGAAGATACTTGGAGAGTATAAATAAGACAACAAGGGTCTCCCATTAACAACTATTGAATATATATTTTGTGAAAGGTTATTTGGGCAAGTATTATTGATAGAGAAAAAATGCGGCGATAAAAGTGAGGTAGAAAAAGTGTGGCAAAAATATCACGGTAGGAAAAGTGTGGCAAAAAAATCGTGGCGGGAAAAGTGCAGCAGAAAAAGTGCGATAGAAAAATTGTGGTAGGAAAAGTGCAAAAGGAAAAGTGCGGCAAAAAAAAAAGGTGGCGGGAAAAGTGCGACAGAAAAGTCATTGCAAGAAAAGTGTGGCAAAAAATTTGCGGCAGTAGATTTGTGGTAGCAGAATGCTATAAGAAGAAAAATGTATGGTTTTCATATATGTAGTGTTGAATATATGAATATGGTAGAGGGTTTTCCTTTAAAATCTGTTGGAAGCCCTATTGGAAGTTTATGGCTTGTTGTAGACTTGATCTGAGGCAGATCTACTAAAGTTTAGTATTGGTTCATGTTTGAGGGATTTTGGTCGAGGTATGTTGCTGAAGTTATTGGTACAGATAGAGGTTGTATAACAGTGAGGTTCTAGCACATGATTTGAGGTACAAACTTGTGGCATAGTGTTTGAGGCATATGTGATCATATCAAATTGGTTGATGAGTATAATGTGACATGTTTCTTAGTGACAGTGACATATTTAGTTTCTACATTTGGCACCCATATTTCAGGGTGGTTGGACGGGGCAAAGATAGGTGGTTTTAGCCACCTTTCGATTGGAGCTGAAGAGCAT
The DNA here is from genome assembly GCA_010110895.2 of Picea sitchensis. Classification (NCBI taxonomy): domain Eukaryota; kingdom Viridiplantae; phylum Streptophyta; class Pinopsida; order Pinales; family Pinaceae; genus Picea; species Picea sitchensis. The sequence goes on along the minus strand of SNQJ01S0034462.1, from coordinate 22,001 downwards.
AGGGGGTTGTAGCGTCCTTCTGTTTGTAGATAGAGAATTGGGGAGTTGGATCTTCCCTGAGGTTGTAGCCTCATAAACTAGGGGTCAGAGCCTCCTTTCAGTTGTAGCTGGAGAATTGGAATTTGATGCTTCCTTGAATTTAATTATTGACATATAAGAAAATAATTCTATGGTTTTATCCCACATTCGGTTTCCACATAAATATTGGTGTATTGTGCATTATGTGGATGTGTTTGTTATTGTTTATTAAGCATTGATGAATGCTAATGCTTATGATACAATAATATGTTGATGATGAACAAATGAACATGGTTGAATAAGTAAAATAATATACATTGTGGTTTAAAGGATTAATAATTGGTATAATTTTTCATTATTGATTCACCACCCTCTGAGTAATCCAACGATTGGTATCAGAGAAGGTTCCTTTAGGAAACAATTCAACCACTGGAAGGATATCATGGATTATTATGAAAATGGAGTACCATTGTTTAATGGTCATAATGGTTTAAATAATGAGATATGGAGTGGAAGGACGAAATTATTTTTGGAGGCACGAGGATATGATATTTGGAAATCAGTTTCTACAGGATATGATAGTTCAAAAAGGGAAAAGACTACAACCAAGAAGGAATTGAAGAAGAATAAAAAAATAGCAATGGATTTCATTCGGGAAGGATTACCTGATCCGGTAAGAGAAAAGGTTGGTAAATGTTCATCATCCAAAGAACCTTGGGATATGTTACATAATATATATTCTTCACCCATCATAGATTCATAAAATGTAAAAGAAGATGCAGGTGTAGAACAAAAAGAAATATGCTCATCATGTCAGACAGATTCAAAAGAGGAAGAGTATGAAGAAGCATAAGTTGATTACATAGAACAATTGATCAGTGAAATTGAATATATAAAGAAATAAAGAGAATAAAACAAGTCACTGAAGAGAGAATTGATGAAGAAAAAGGAATGTGTTCAAAGTTATGAAGAAGCTCAATAGGTCATCAAGAACTTAAGAGCTCAACTAGAAGGGGCCAAAATAATTGAAGAAACTCTAGAATATCAAAAGAAGTGTTTAGAAGCCAACATAGAATCACGAAAGGAAGAAGCAGAAAAGAGAGAAAATATGATGACATATAATCTCAAGAAAAGAACTGATGACTTAAACAACTTGAGGAAGAATTTGTTCAATAAGAGAGAAGACTTGAAGAAGAAATAATTACATTGAAAATCCAACTTGAAGAAGCAAAGAGAACAAAAGAAATCATGAAGTCTCATATAATCAAGAAAGAAGAAGATGTTGAGAATCTTGCAGAAGAAGTTGTCACACTAAGAGTCAAAGTCGTCAAGCTCAACAAGAACATTGAAGAGACATAAACATTTACATCAACAGTAGAGAATGAAGAGAAGTACTCTAGGTTGCTAGAAAATAAGAATGAAGAAAAGAGAAAGAGTTATGTAGAAGTACTCAAAAGAAGGAATCATGGTCAACCATAATCTAAGAAAACTAATAAATATACATGTTCAAGAAGACCATCAATGTTCAAGCCACAAAGAAGCTTCAATCATGATCATGTTCAGTCAAGGAAAACATTTAGAAGGACTACACCACAAATAAGATCATTCACTCCCAGGTATGTGAATTTATTTTATGGTCATTGTTTTTACTGTACTAACTTTGGACATAAGATTGAAGATTGTAGGGATTATAAAAGAAATGTTCAAGAAAGAAATGCTTATGTAGCCTCACATAACATTGAATGTTACAAATGTCATAACTATGGACACACAAATAATGATTGATACTTCCATGAAAGAGAACATTGATATCATATATAATAAATTATGGATAAGAAAATAGGAAGAACGAGTGAACAAAGACTAGGTCCTAGAGATCGAAAGATTGGAAATAAAACGAGATGAAGACAAATCTACAAAGAAAAAGGAAGATGTCATATACATAAAGGTTTGGAAAAGAAATGAAATAAAAGGAGGACAGGTAAATAAGGAATAGGTTCAAGATATTGTACTTTAAGGTATTGTAGTGAAAGATGAATCCACACACATAAAGAAAGAAGTCATAGTTTAGAGAGATGATGGATATACCGATGAAGATGATGATGAATCCACATCAGAGCAGGAATTGTTTTGAATCAACCGGATTAGAGACTCCCTGGTAATATGAATATTAGATAGTGGGAGTCTATGTGGTAGCTGAGACATACCAAAGAACCATCCTTCAAGTAGCTTGCAGTGTTTGAGTAGATAGATTCAAAGAAGTCAGTTAGCAGAAGTACATTATGGTAGATTAATCAGTTGTAGTAGTGAAGACTTCATGATAGTAGAGTGAAAAGTGGGTCAACATTATGGATAGTTGTGTAGCAGATTCTTGGACATTATGGATAGATATGGATTCGCAAGAACACTTAGCAGGTTTGGACATATATATGATAGTGGACGAGAGCATGGATTCATATATTGGTTTAGAGAGTGGTTCAGAGACAAATTAACAATATCATAATGGATGATAATGACACATGAATAGTTGAATTCTTATTCTTGAATGATTTTCATATATGTCAGTTGATTAGACAAGGAAGCACCAATGGACAATAACTCCAAAAGGTAGCATGTACAGGAAGACTTGTATTTTTTCTACACAACATGTTACAGAGAAGTAAAGAGAGAGAAAAAAAACAAAAACAATAGGTAGAAATATCATCCAGATAAGTTGTCAGACAGAGAGGTAATAACACAAGTATGATTCCAGGGGAAGAGATTCATTAGATGTAGGATAGAGAGTTAGATGCTTGGAGAGAGAGCATAGAGGAATGTTTCTAGGGGGAGGAATTGTCACAAGGGAAGAATGAGCGATATGAATTCAGTGTTGCATCCAAGTGATACCTTTTTTCAAAGGGGAATATATTATTCATTTGAAGGGAGAGAGAGAGTACTTAGAGGCTTAGAAACAAAAATAAAGACAAAATGAATTTAGAAAGCGGAGCAGCCCCAAGGAGAGTTCAGTGAGGGGGAACAACCCCAAATGGAGATAAATTTTTCCATTGATGTCAAAGGGGGATATATAGAAAAATTTATGAGGAGTATAAGCATGACTTTATCATGACTAAGTGTTGTCGTCAATGTCAAAGGGGGAGATTGTTAGACAATTGGCTTAGGTTGATGGATAGTTGGTATGGAATATCGGTTTTCATTTATGTCAACCCTTGGAGAGTGATATTTTATAGTGATGTCAACCCTTAGTGATTGATTTCAAGCCTTGGAGAAGTTCGGTACAGAATTTCGGTAGCACAAAGGCATGGGTAAGGGATCTGAGTCCATTTTCGGTATAAAGGAATGAATATTAATGAATTTACATGTAATACTATTCTAGATAGATAGTATATGTCATGCCATTTCCAGTGATATGTGGAACGTCACATAACTTATCACGGTTAGAGAGTGATGGACATATGAAGTTGGAGAACCCTCATGAGTTATCTAGAAGCCACTAGAATGTCAAAGAAGTCAATTATTCTAGAAGCTCCTAGAATAAGTGTACTAGTAAAATTGATGGTAACTAGGATTTAATCATGGGTATAGTTTTTGCATTAAGAAAATAATTAAAAATAAATTAGCTGCAACAAGAAGTTGTGAGTTTTCTAATTATGGTAAAGTAGTTGTGATGAGAAGATTGAATAGTCAAAGTGGTTGTTGGTTACTATTTCCCTTCTCGGGTTTTCTGAGTTATTGACCCAGGGTTCATGTCATTTGGGGTTCCAACAAAGCCTCTAAAACTATCGGCCCTCCTAGTGAACCAGAAGGCAACACAACACCCAGAAGGCGTTGCGTAGTCTCACCCAAGATAGCTTTAAAATGGGTTGGTGTAAGACTCAGGTGTTTACATCCTAGGACAGAGTAGGCGATAGGGGTTTCTTGATTAAGGCCAGATTCTATGAGCTGTAAGGGAAACTACTTATTCCTTGGATTCACATACATATATCCCATAGTTTAAATTAAGCAAAGTATAAACAGATTCATAACAATGTATTAACTCATTCATCAAGCTTAAGCATTAATTGTTGAAAGAAAGAAGAGACATGCATACATTCAACATATTACATGAGTATTACCATGGTTCACCCCCTCTTGGGCAATGTCCACAAATATTTGGCTCTTGGCTCTTGTATTATGATATTTCTGCATTTCTACCGCCTTGCACTTACAATTCTCCACAAAACTGGGTAAGATCTATGTGAGGGGAACTAGATCACACCATGCTCCACAGCCTGTGGTCTAATCCTCAGATCTACCTTCTCTCGTATCTCCTTTTCTCAACAGCTTACAAAATCGGTTCATACAGTTAAAAATATTAAAGAACTACTAACAACTACTATCGACCAACCCTATATGATACTTTTGTATCTATATTTATACATTTTGGGATCTTCATCCTTTTACAGAATATTACCAAAACCCTAACCCTTCTTACGTTAGGTATTTCTCCCATACGCGTGTTGTTCCTCCTCCAGTTGTCGCTTTCCTTTATGCATGCTTTCTTGCATGTGTGCATGCTATTCTTTTTCCATTTGTTACTTTATTTTTCTGCACGCTTTCTTTCCCACGATCATTCTACTTTCCCCTTCAGCTTGGTGCCAACATTCCCCCAACAATGACATGTGACTCGTCCTGAGTCACCTAATTTATTTGTGCTTCCTCGATCTCCTTGGTGATCGTCTGGAACTGTTCCTGCAACCTTGCTGCTTTTGTCAGTGCCTGCGCGGTTTTCTCCTTGATGGTGTCGATTGTATGAGCTTCCACTTCCTTGCTCATCAGTATTGCGCATTCTAGATGAGTCTGTGCTGTCTGGTTTCTAGCTTCTTCTGCATGTGCAAGTACTTCTGCTATCCATTTCTGCAACGGTTCTATTTGAGCATGATGCTCTTGTTTCTGTGTTTGCGTGGTGATAAGTTATGCTTGTATCTTCTTCAACTCTTGCATTCCCTTGACCCATTCTGGAATTGGTATGGTATTCTATCACTGCTTGAGTTCTTGGATCATTGCATTGATCATCTCCCCCTCCTTGTCCCAGTGTTGGAATTGTGAATCCTCTTCCAACCTTGTCCAATGTTGTGATGCTTTATCCAGCAAGTCGACTGTCGTGCTGACCTGTTTTTCTAGCTCCTACAATTGCATTGTTTCTTCCTACTTCTGTTTCTCCTTAACTGCTAGTGGGGTTGTCGGTCTAATCTATCCGCGGAGAGTCTCGATCTCCTTCTGATACTGATCAATTGCCTGCGCAATCTAGTCAATCTTTGCTATGGCTGGGAGTTCATTTCCTTGCGCAGTAGCTGGGAGTTTCCCGAAAATTTCTTCCACTCTACGTTCTAGCTCGTTTCTATGTTCTTTCTCCTCCTGAGTTTCATATTTGGCATGTGCAAAAACTATTTCTAGCGCTTCGCGCTTCTTTGTTGCTTGTTGTAGCTCGACTAAATTTTTATGTGCTCACCACTGTAGCTCGTGGTCAATGCTAACCTGTAGTTTGTATAATTCTCTTGATGGCATCCATGTCAATACCAATTAGATATGATCCAAATCCTTTAATGGTGTATGTCCCACAATTTCATCCATTCGCAGCATGCTAGGCTTTATATAGACTGTGGAATGTGCATGTGGTATCAGAAGAATTGGGTCGCATTATTCTACCTCCACCCTTTCTGTGGTCTATGTGGTCGATGGCTCTATGCCTCTATTGCTACTCGTGATTTGGGCTTCCCCAAATTTCTTAAGGAGTTGTCCCATTTCTGTCAGTTCCTTCTGCAGTTTATCCTTTTGGTGCACGACATGATCGAAATCTTCTGCAAGGCAGTCTTGGACCATCCTAGCAATCATCTCACGATCATCCTCCATGATTGTGTAGTCCGGTGGTGGTTGCTGTGCCTTCATTTTCTTGCACGCACTTGCGTCCTGTACCACTGGTGTCTTAGTTCCCCCTGGTTCCTATGTGATGGGGTCTGATGCGATTTCCTGTGCTCCCTCAGCCAGTTTCCGTTGTCCATTGGTCAGCTGAGTAGTTTTTGTCCTCCCCTTCTAGGTCCTTGGCTGCTCTGAGTCATAGTCTGCCTGAGTCGACTTGGTTTGGCCCGTTCTACATTTCTTGGGTACTCGAATTTGTGGAGGCTGTGTTTCCTCCTGCGTAGCCCCTCCTTCTGTTGTTTGTCCCGGTACTTCTCTGGGTATAGCTGGAATCCTCCATTCATCAGGCCAGTCATTGATGATCATGTCGATATCACCCTCGGTGACGCAGTAGTGCATCTGTAGCCACTATTTATCTGGGTCTTGCCTTGGTTGTATCCACATGGCTTGTCACCTAGCCCAGAAATTAGTGATTCCCCCATATCGTGCGACAACCTCTAGTGTTATTCTCCACACTTGATTGATGGCTTCCTGTATCTCCCATAGGTAAGATTCGAATATGATTCCAGTCTCCTTCTTATGCTTGGCTAGTGGCCCAGATCTCAGGACACAATATCTTGCTCCTCCTGGCTGTGGTGTGGTACCAAAGACGATGTATTCTAGTTCTTTCCATCCCATGAAAGCTATGAGAGTGATCATCCATGAGTAATTAAATTTTGTACCTGTGTCTTACGCATCTTTGCAGTCTACTTGGAACAAGTTTGATAGGTATGGCGCCCAACTCATGAAGGTGCCTTCTATGCACTGAGATGGAACAACAATGAATCCTGGTGGTACTTCGTCTTTGCGGAATTTTCTTAGCAGTTTGCAGGCTAAGATTTTTGTGCCCAATTGTGTCGTGACATTGTTGATCTGTTTAATTATAATGCCTCTTGTTCCCCTTTCAGTGCCATATTTCTTCTTCATCTCTTCTGCCAATGTTTTTTCCTTGGACTTATCATCCAGAATTAGCATGGGATCCATAACCCTGGTGGGTAGGCCTGTTATCTACGTGATAAGTTCAACAGTTATGGGGATGGGTTTGTCCAACCATATATCCCCTCCATGTGTAACTGATAACAGTTGCTTGACGCATGTCATCGCATATTGGCCTCTGCCAAAGTGTGGTATCTTCAACAACCCTAGAATTATTGTTCTATCCAGTCCAGTGGCCCACTGGTGTCGCTGAGTGATGGTTTCTCCAATTTGGTTCACGACTATTTTCTGAATAAATACTTGAGGTGCAAGCTCTGGATATTTGATTTCATCTGCTACATCATGGTTGGAATACTTGAGCTTCCCGACATGACCTAATAGTTGTGGGTCCACCTGTACTCCCTCTGGTATGCGAAGTAGCACAATCTCTGCAGTCAGTTTCTTTCGAGGTGAGCTTGGTATCTGAATTTGGTCCTCCTGTTGCAATGGTTGGCTTGAGGTTCATTGCAATGGTTGGCTCGAGGTTCCAACAGCTTCCGATTGCTCCTTTTCTATCCATTATACCCAAGTCATGGCCATTTCACCCGTCGACTCGTCCGAAGAAAAATCTAGGATGGGTATTTGTGGAATGTCTGGTTGCACTTCTGCTTCCAGGTTTTGTGCGCTTTTGTTATCTCCTTTGACTGCTTCGGCATTTTCTAGTGGTATTTCCTGGTGGGTTTCTTCTTCTTTGTTCTGGGGCTCATGCACCATTGTTGGTGTATCCTGTTCCATGGCCTCTGTATGCGGTTACGGAATATCCTATAGTATGGGTGTGGAATCTACTGGTATTTCCTCTGGCGATAAGATTTCATCAATATCAATGATCTCAGGTGGTTGTTGCTCACTTTCTTCCAGTGGTCCTTGTGACCTGGTTTGAGCCTTGGTTGATATAACTATTTGGCCTAGTTCTGCGAGCTTCGGTGTCACCAAAATGGTTTCTGTCAAACATTTGTTGAGTTTGCATGGCTTTGGTGTGCTCTGTGGTTTCACTCTGTTCATTCTGGCTGTTGTTTCTCTTTCTCTGTTCTCCTTTTGCAAATGGAATAACTGCTTCTATGCTCGTGTGTTGTATGGGCTCGTCATGAAGCTTGTCGAGGACGCTTCCTCCATCATGCGATTAATGCACCATAACTGTGGGTTCAATGTATCCACAGTGGTTTCGTACTTGCCATTACGCCTACTATGTCATCTCCAGTTGGCGCATTTAATGGGACATCCCATCCATCCTTGTCTTGCTTTAACTCTGCCTTGTGTTGTCCTGTCAGGATGCTTTCACCGAATTTCTTGTTCTCGCTTGTTTCCCTTTTCGATATAGCCGTTATCTTTTCCCTTGCTAGCTTCATGTTTCATATGTGGCTTGTCCATCATGTTGCACATTGTTCTCAGTTTTTTTTTTTTAATACTACGCGGTGGGTGGTCGATTGTCCTTGTACAGCTTCAGTCGGTTCCCATTGATCATTCCTCTAAGGTCTGCACCCACTAGATATATTAACTATACAACTCCTCCGTCTGTGAGAAATTTTACCTTGTATGGTCCTAGCCAATGCATTCTTAGCTTTCCTGGGTGCTGCAACGCATTACTGTTGTAGAGAAATACTAGATCTCCTTCCTTGAATGTCTTCCTCTTGATGTGGTAGTTGTGCCAAGCTTTGTCTCTTGATTTCTGTTCTTGTTGATGGAATCCTGCCAAGATTCGGTCTTCCTCCATTGACAGTAACTGATTTAGTCTTTCCTGTACTACGCCTCATTCTGTCATTTGTGTGATGGTTGCTACACATAGGCTGGGTATTAAAAATTCTAAGGGAATTACTACTTCTTGACCATAGACTAGTTTGAATGGTGTGTGGCCAGTCATCCTTTTGCATGTGGTTCTATATGCCCATAGTATTGTTGGTACCTTGAGATCCCAATCATCCCTGTTGACGTTGCATATCTTTGTCAAGGCATTTTCTAGAATTTTGTTGAAGGCTTCTACCGTGCCATTTTTCCGTGGATGATATGGTGTGTTTTTTTGGTGATGAAATTCAAACTCTTCCAGCATCGCTCAGATGGTGTTGTTTATGAATTGTGTTCCTTGGTCACTCATCAAAATTCTTGGGCACCCAAATCTAGTAATTACCTATTCAAATAGAAAGTGTGCAGCTGTCTCTGCGTTGCAATATTTTACTAGTGCAGCTTCTGCCCATCTTGTTAGGTATTCTGTCGCAGTGATAATATATCTCACCCCCGTTCTTTTTATTGGTGGGTTAATGGGTCCCATGAAGTCTATCGCCCATTTATCGAATGCTTGAAGTGTCACTTGCATTTGTAGTGGCATCTCGTCACTTCTATTGGGTTTGCCTACCCTTTGGTAGACATCACATTGATGACAGTATTCTTTCGAGTCTCTGTGAATCGTTGGCCACCATAATCCTTCACGTAGTACATTCTGTGTGGTAGCTTTTCCTGCATAATGTTGTCCTGCTATTCCCTCATGGGCTTTTGCTAAAATTCTTGGTCGTTCGTGGTCTAGTGCCTATCTTCATAAGATGCTATCTGGGCCCATATTATATATATGTCCTACGATCAATTGATAGTCGGCTACGTGGACTACCAGGTTCTTCTTCTGCGCGGTGGTATATTCTTGCAGCACAATACCTGTGATCAAGTACTGGATGATCTCTACGAAGTAATCGTCAGCAATCTATACTAAGAATAGATGTGCATCTTGAAATTTTTCTTTTAAATTCATTGGTTCCTCTCTATTTGTGACCCTTGATAGGTGGTCCGGTCCTGCATTCAGTTTTCCTAGTTTAACTATTACCTCAAAGTTGAATTCTTGAACTAGCAATAACCATCAACGGATTCTCCCCCCCCCCCAACACTGGATTGTTGACTAGGTATTTCAGGGCTGAGTGATCTGTAAACATCTTAAAGTGTTTTCCCAATGGGTAATGTTTGTATTTATGTAGTGCATTAACCATAGCTAGCCCTTCTCTTTCCTTCGTGTTATAAGTCTGTTATGAGTCTGATAATTTTCTTCTTGTGAACTCTATTGGGTGATCCAAGTCTCCTACTCCTAGTTGCGCTAAGATAGCTCCAAGTGTTATTGTTGATGCATCTACATGTACATGGAATGTCTTTTCCCAATCTGGAAATACCAATATTGGTGTGGTGACCATCTTTTCCTTCAAGGTATCTAGACCGTGTTGGCACGCATCATTCCATTGATACTTTGTATCCTTCCTTAATGGTTTTTCCATTGGCATTGTAATCTGTGTGTAGACTTTGATGAATTTCCTGTAATATCCCGTATGTCCTAGCGTTTCTCTTAGCTAACGAACTTTTTTTGGTGCTGATAGGTTAACAATGATTGCGATTTTAGCCGGATCCACTAACAAACCCTGTTTGCATACTATGTGTCCCAATAGTATCCCAAATGGTGTTCCAAATATGGATTTCTTGATATTCAGTGATATCTGACACTGTCTGCATTGTTCTAGCATCAGTCGTAACACTTCCACATGGTTTTTCAACATGCTATATGTTAGGACCCTATAATGTACCTTTTTGTTCATACTTTTTGCTATCATTACATACTTTTCCCACTCACATTTAAGCTTACATTATCACCTTAACCTATATTTCCAAAGGTATATAATGCTTCTTCTCTTTGCTATATGTTTAATTTGTTTTACATGTAATTTTACATTACTCTCATACTTAGCCATCGATCAGAAACATATAGTTGCTGAAACAGTTCGAACTACAGATTATTATTGCTGCTTGAAGACCCGTTGCTAAAACAGTCCATGGTCTGCGATGCTGGAACAAAAATTCACATAGCAGTAAGAAGGAGCTGTTACACTGGCCATAACAGCCGCACCTTAAGCCAGCATCAACCATTGTTGCTGCTTGAGACCACGTTGCGGAAACAGTTAGAATGCAAATCTCGTTGCTGAAAACAGTCCATGATTTGCGATGCTGAAACAATATACAACAACAATAACAAGAAGATAAATAAAGAAGCTGTTACACCGGCCGCAACAGCTACACCTCACCCAACACCATTCCAACTATTGTAATAGCATTCTGCTACGGGAGATCAGGATATCCTATTCCAGTATAGAAGATTAGATCTGACTACGAATAGGAGTCGTATGTGCACATGTAATTTGATGATCAATTGTATTGAGGGGATTATCCTCTTTAAATAAGGGGAAATCATCATTAGAGGGGACCTTTTTGGCTAGAAAGGAATTACAGAGAAGAATTCATTCACTTTAGATATTGTAACATGATACAGTTGACAGATGAATAAAAGATTATTCTGAGCATTTCTTCCTAGTTCCTTTCATTTCTGGGGAATCTTGTGAGAAGGGAGGGCCCACCTTCTTCACAAGATTCACCCATTAGTTCTGTAGTGTGTTAGCATTATTTTTTTGTTCACACCTTGATTAAACTCTATTTTGCTGAAACTCTGCTTTACTGAACTCTGTTTTGTTGAAACTTTGCTTTACTGATTGTTACATTGTTTTCATATAATTCATGTTTGGGTAACTGTTAATCATTCTGATTGGTAATTCTGCTTGATGAATTTATGAAAGTGTGATAATCAGAGACAGGTGCTGAAGATTCCTTCTTGGGGAATAGGATCATGTTCTCTGTTATGAGATAGTTATCCTTCAGTACGTGTCAATCATTTTTATTAGTAACGAGTTCATGAAAGTGTGATAGTCGGAAACATGTGTTGAAGATTCCTGCTTGGGGAATAGGGTCCCGTTCTCTGTTCCAGAATAGTTGGTCTTTTCTTTTGCAGTATCTTGAAATATTTCATTCAGAGGTTGTTGTTTCTTAATGTAATCCGGGATTCTTCTGATAATTATTTCCTTAAACTTCAAATTCTGTAATAGATAGATTGCTTTTCTGTAATTTAAAGTAGAACTTCAGTCTGTTCAAGGCAAGGTGTGATTAATGTACTTTTACTAAAACTCTAGATTGCTTTTGAGATTGAGCATATACAGTGTGTGATTGCCTTGGAAATAAATAGACTTCCCTGGGTTGACAATTTATGTAACACTTGATTGTTTAGTTAATAAGCAATTACAGTGACCAACATTTTGGCGCTATTGTCAGGGAAGGAAATTATAGATTTCAAAAGCACTTATGTTCTTTCAGATATATAGATTGCATGAGAGGATGCGGAGACCCCAAAGAAACTGACCCTACAGGTGGTAGGGGTAGAGGAATGGGAGGAAGAAAGACTTTTATTGACGAGATTATATCAAAATCTGAATATGTTGCTCCTCAGTGACCAAGCTCTCGAAAACCAAAATCCCAACCTTACTTTCAAGCAAACTTTGAAACGGGGAAAGAGATTTGGAGTCCTGAGACAGTTGAGAAACCATCAGAAAACATTGAGGATTGAGCAAGTGCAGTAGGGGAACAAACATAAGAAACCATGGATGAGTATAATGAAGAACTACATCATGAAGAACAGGCGGGTCCTGAAGGAGAGGTAAATGATGAAAACTCTTTTTCCACCTTAGGATTTCCTATTGGTGATCTTCCTAGAGGAGTAGATCCCATGAAGAATATTCCACTTTGAGATTTACCTAACTTTCATGGTTTATCTTCAGAAGATCCCGATGAATTCCTTTTCGAGTTTGACATATTATGCAAAAGTTATGATTACATTTCCAATTCTCAAAAATTAAATCTATTTCCAACAACATTGAAAAGAAATGAATTAAGATGGTTCATGAGCCTTGGAGGTCATGTAATCACAACATGGGATCATATGAAACAGAAATTCCTTCATAAATACCAAGACTATTTCCGAACAAGAGAAAAAAGAGAAGAACTATTCAAGATGATACAGAAAGAGGATGAAAATCTGGAGGACTTTGTAGAAAGGCTACAGTATAATCTACAAAGATCCAGTCACCCTGATGTAAGTAAAGATATTCTTAAAACAATATTACTAAAAGGAGTAAGGGATGACTATCTAGATATGCAGAATATGCTTGGAAAATGGGACATATCTAAATAATCATATGATGAAATTGTTAACCTATGTAAAAGATGTTCAAGAGGAGCTTCAAGGAATAGATCAAATAGTAGGGATACCACATTTTCAAGAGTTCAAAAATCAGCCAGTGGAGGAGAAACCAGAGCTGAAATAGGTAATTTACTTAAGGGTTTTAAAACTGAAATGTTAAGCTCTTTTGCCTTACAAATTGATACCTTGCAAATTCAAAAGAAACAAGCCGAAGAAGAAGCAACTCTGTCCATATTTTTTTCCAAATGCGGAGATAAGCACCCACAAAGGGAACGCCCATTGGACAAAAAGCCAATCTGTACCATTTGTGATAAGGATCATGAAACTCAACAATGCCCTTCTTTACCAGGAATCAAGGCAGCATTACAACCAATTGATGAAGAATCTTAAGTTGTCTATCTGTTGACACAGAGAAGGCAATGGCAGTCGCAGGGACAAGGTATGAATCCTAATATGCCATTTACGTCTTCTAATCGTTGGAATAACTATCCTTCTTTTAATCAAGCAAATTACCCTCCCTCTAATCAAATGCAATACCTCAATCAAATGAATTACCCACCCATGCAACAAACTAACCCTCTGTAGATCCAACAATGTGGACTCCTTGGTCTCCACAACAACAACCTTACCTTAACCAATGGAATCCAAATTGGAGAGGTCAACAACCCCCGTTCCCAAATCTATTACCTCAATCACAATTTCTGCAACCACTCTCCTTACCATCAGGTACTCCACCAAACAATCAAATGATGAGGCCCCAACTACCTGTACAACCTAACCCTAACCCCAATAATAAGGCTTTGCAGTGCATTGATATTCAAAACCAGCCTATACTTTCTCTTTTCCCTGCGCAATGCAATGATATTCATTTACACTATGGGAAAATAGTAGAACCTATCATTGCTGATGTTACCGCTTCTAATTCCAATAAAGAGGAAACAAAAAAGCATGATGTACCTGAAGAGGTACAATCATCCTCCAACACTACTGCTGAAACAACAAAACCACCATTTCCTGAGCGTTTAGCTTTGACTAAAACACTTGAGCCACCTTCTTTCAATCTTCTAGGGGAATTACAAAATATTTATGTCAAAATTCCACTATTACAAGCACTAAGAGACGTACCAATTTATGCCAGAACTATGCGAGACATTTGTGTTAAGAAACCCGGTAGGAAAACTAAATATCCCCTCACAGTTCATGTCATGGGTGATTTGTCTGCACTAATGTCGGGTAAAGTTCCCCCAGTTAAATATGGTGATCCCGACCATCCTACCGTCTCAGTGCAAATTGGAAAAACAATAATTCCTCGAGTCCTGGTAGACTTAGGCGCTGCTATCAATATTATGACTCTTGAAACCTCACAACTGTTACAACTGAAGAATGAAATCAGAGACACCCCAACCATTCTAGAATTAGTTGACCATTCTACAATCAAACTGGAAGGAGTCATTGAATACCTAATCATCTCAGTTGAATCCTGGAATTACCCAGCTGACTGTGTGGTATTACAACCTAAAACAAAGTTGGGGGGGCACCCTCTAATTTTGGGCAGGCCTTGGTTAGCCACAACAGATGCTTTTACTAGCTGTAGATCTGGTTCAATGACAATTTCCAACAGATATGAGACTAAACATCTTACCCTCTACCCTCACGCTACACCCTTGATTAATAATGACAATTCTTTATGGGTGGACTTTGATGATCAAACTACTCAACCTATCTTGACTATCGGACAAGCCTTAAGCCTTAAAGATGCCACTGAGGATGAAGTAATTAA
>SNQJ01S0034461.1:33867-46877 GCA_010110895.2 Picea sitchensis | reverse complement strand
GTAACCTGAATCAATCACGAGGAAGAGGATTTCAAAGGGGTAGAGGTTACGGTGGTGGTAGAGGAGGACCATATGTGTGGTTAGGGTGTGGTGAAGAGGGTCATCGAGCATTTGAATGCCCAAGTTATAACATGTAAGAGTAGAAACAAGGATGACAACCTAGTTTGAACTTGGTCCAAGATGAGAATGAATAATAAGGTGATGAATCTGAAGTCTCACCAGATATGGGGGAGAGTCTCATGACACAAAGTTCAATGGTGATTCCTGAAAAAGAGCAAAGGCAGGGTAGCGACAATGAATATTCTTGTCTTTGAACAAATATTTTTCGAACCAGATGCACTTTTGGGGGAAATTTAAGACAAGCTATTACTGATAGTGGAGCTTGTGAGAATGTTGTTTCCAAAGAAATGGTATATAAGTTTAAATTACACTGCAAAACACATCCGCATCCTTGCTGAATTGCATGGTTCAAAAAGGGGAATGAAGTCACCATTAATAAAAGATGTTTGATCAAGTTTTTCATTGGTAATACTTATAAAGATGAAGTATGGTGTGGTTTATTTCCGATGGATGCATGTTATATGTTATTAGGGAGGCCTTGGAAATATGAAATAAAATGCATGCATGATGGAGGAGATAATACTTACATCTTTTGGAAGGATGGATCAAAAGCCGTCTTATTTCCCCTTAAGGATGATGGAAAAACTGATAATGTGTTGTCAGAAAGAGAGTTTGTTAAGGAAACAAAGGAAAAAAGATTTGTATATGCGTTAATTGTGAAAAAAGGAGTGGTGGAAGACAAACTGATTCCTACTAAAATGGCCAAGTTACTAGAAGAATATGTTGATGTTATCCCTAGTGAAATACCTGATGGTCTTCCACCAAAGAGGGATGTTCAACATCACAATGATTTGATTCCAGGATCATCTTTACCTAATCAGGTAGCCTATAGGATGATTCATCCACAACATGCATAGCTCAACCAAATAGTGATGAAACTCATAAAGAAAGGTTTGGTAAGAGAAAGCATGAGTCCATGTGGTGTACCAACATTGTTGACTCCAAAAGAGGATAATACATGGAGGAAATGAACAAGTAATAGATAAATCAATTAAATTACCATCAAATATAGGTTTCCTATACTGTGGTTGGATGACATGATGGATGTGCTATCTGGAGCTAAATATTTTAGTAAGACTGATTTGCGAAGTGGATACCACCAGATCCAGATTCACGAAGGGGATGAATGGAAAAATCCTTTCAAGACTAGGGATGGACTATATGAATGGATGGTGATGCCATTTGAGCTGTCCAATTCTCCTAGAACTTTCATGTGGCTGATGAATATTGTGCTTTGACCTTATATTGGTAAGTTTGTTTTTATGTATTTTGATGACATCCTAATTTTTAGTAACAAAAAAGAAGATCACTTGCAACATTTAAAAATTATATTGGATTCATTGAGAAAACATCAACTTTATACAAACATGAAGAAATGTAGTTTCATGCAAGAAATATTGGTGTTACTGGGTTTTTTCATCTCAGTAGAGGGATTCAAGAAGGATTCAAGGAAGGTTAGAACAATTTTGGAGTGGCCTAATATTAGTAGCATCACAAAGGTGAGAATTTTTCATGGGAAAACCACTTTTTACGGAAACTTTATTTGAAATTTTAGCATTATTGTAGCACCAATAACAGATTGCACCAGAGGCAAGACATTCAAGTGGACCAAGGAAGTTGAAGAAATTTTTAAGTTTCTAAAGAAGAAAGTAACTCAGGCACCCATATTATCCTTACCAAAGTTTGATAAAGTGTTTGAGGTAGACTGTGATGTTTCACATCTAGGCATTGGAGCTGTACTTATTCAAGCAAGTAGACCAATTACACTCTTTAGTGAAAAACTGAATGAGGTAAGAAATAACTACTCCACATATGATGTAGAATTTTATGCAATTGTGCAAGGATTGTGACATTGGAGGCATTATCTAGTGTCGAAGGAGTTTTTTTTATTTACCGATCATATTGAATTAAAATGTGTAAACACCGAAAATAAATTGAATAATAGAGATGCAAAATGGGTCTCTTTCTTACAAGGATACACCTTTGTTTTGAAGCACAAATCAGGAAGACAGAGTCAAGTTGCAAATGCTTTGAGTTGGTGCATTGTTATTTTGACAACCATGGAAAATCAAGTAATTGGGTTTGATGCATTAAAGGATCTCTATGCATCTGATAATGATTTTTGGGAGATTGTGGAACCGTTGAAGAATCCAGTCATTGAGAACATTGATCTTAATCAAAATGAATATTTTATGCAAGATGGATACCTCTTCAAAGGAAAACAACTATGCATATGAATTGGTTCAATGAGTAAAAATATTATGAGACACCTTCACATTAGTGGTTTGGCAGGACATTTTGGAAAGGACAAGACACTAGCCTTAATTGAATATAAGTATTACTAGCCGAAGATGAAAAATGATATAACCACGTATGTTGCACACTGTCATTTGTCAAATGTCTAAAGGACACTTATGGAACACACAGTTGTATATGCCATTACCAGTGCCCACGGATCCATGGAAAGTTCTGAGCATGGATTTTTTGTTGGGGCTACCAAACAAACATCGAGGTAATGATTCTATTTTTGTGGTTGTTGATAGGATCTATAAAATGGCTCATTTCATTTCTTTCAATAAAACTAGTGATGCATTGAGGGTGGAATACTTGTTTTTTTCAGAAGTTGCTAGATTGCATGGGGTTACAAAAGCTATTACTTATGATAGATATACTCGGTTCTTGGGTAATTTTTGGAGGACTTTATGGAAGAAAATGGGGACTAAATTACAGTTCAGTGGTTCCTATCACTCCCAAACAGATGGGAAAACTGAGGTGGTAAATCGAAGTTTGGGAAACCTATTACAAATAATTTTTGGAGAGGAGTATAAGCAGTGGGATATGGATTTACCTCAAGCGGAATTTGCCTACAATAGTTCAATGAATAGATCTATAGGTAAATCTCCATTTCAAGTTGTTTACGGTATAAATCCTATGGGTGTCCTAGATTTGGTACAGATACTACTTGGGGATAAGGTCAATGATGATGGGGAAGCATTTGTAGAACATATTCAACAGTAGGTGAGAAAAAAAGTCCAGGCCACTAATGAACAAAACAAAATTATCAAAGATACTCACTCATGACACTAGGTATTCAATGAAGGTGATTTGGTAATGGTTTATTTGTGGAAGGAGTGGTTTCCTCAAGGAACCTACCACAAATTGAAGTATAAGAAAATTGTTCTATGAAATATTCTCAAGAAAATAAATGACAACGCTTATAAGGTTGATATACGTGCTCACCTTGATATCTCCCCTGTGTCAAACATTTTTTTATTTGTATATATTCCACGGGGATGATCTGGGTGATGAAATTAAGGAAGAGGTGTATTGGAAACAAGTCATTCCAAGCAAGAAAAATGAAAATATTTCACATATTTTATATAAGAAGACCCTTCATACTCGACAAGGCCAATACAACCGATATCTGGTCAAGTGGGAAGGCGTAGCACCAACAAAGAGAACGTGGATTACAGAGGATGACTTACTGAACCTAGATCAAATTAAATGGAAACATATTGAAGACAATAACTTGTAGGAGTTGCGATCTTTTCAACTAAAGGAGAATGATACAGGGATTTTTCGAGGCTTTTTCGAGTGTCATGGGATTTTTCAGGGATTTTTCAAGGGTCATAAATTTTGACTTGGTTATCTGTTTGGGATGAAATTTTATGGGGAGTTGCATCTCAAAGATTCCATTGTCATTTCGATCCAACATATTTGATTGGACATCATTTTGACACTTTTTCAAGGCAAAATTCCTTCATACAAGGCCTCAAATTGGGGTTTTAGTGTTTTTACGGGAAGTTTTAATTTTTCAATTATCAATTATCTCTTAGTTTATGAGATTAATCAAAAAGAGAGTTGAAAAATAGTGTCATGCTATTTATCTCTTAGTTAGTGGTGAATTTTAGATTCATGCAAGAATTTCTAAATTTAGTTGTTTTTCTAAAAAAAACAGTTGTTTTTCAAAAATTAGTTTTTTCAAAAACCATGGATAGTAGTTATAAGGGGTTGAGCTTCAATTGTAGTAGTTGCGATGGAGAAAAAATAAAAGAGAGTTATTTTTCCATTCTCATATGTTTTCATGGTTTATTTGATTTTGTGAATGAATCTCAGGCTTTGGCTACATCATACCATTTACTTAGTTTGTATCATCATCAATGTAAATCCTAGCATTCTATTCTAATGCACTAGACATTGGTTTGTAGTCAATCCTATTGAATATTTTGATAAGTTCATTTTCATATGTACTTTCAGTGATCCAATTTTTACCATATTCCATCCATACCTCAATGCCTAAACATTAATGTATCTTTCCAACATCCTTGATTTCAAATTACTGTGATAGTTGTCTTTTTATTTCATCGATCAAACTAGTAGAACTTCCTGTCATGATTACATAATAAACATATAATCAAATCAAATAACTATTTCCATGCTGATTTTGTTTATGTAAATATTTGGATCACTCTTACATTTTATGAACCCTTGCTAGAAGAAGAATTTATGAATTTCTATATACCATGATCTTGAAGCTTGTTTTACACCATATAGTTCTTTATTTAACTTGTATACAAGGTGTTCTATCCCTTCTTTACAAAACCTTTCAGTTGAACAAGGTGCATATCTTATTTTAATACACCATTCAAAACTGCTAACTTAACATCCATTTGATGTAAGTCCTAATTCTGCTTAGTAGATAATGTAATCATAAGTATAATGGTATTCATTTTAGATATGGGGGAAATGTGTCATAATCTATTCCTTCCTTCTTTGAATGGTCTTTTGCAGCCAATCTAGATTTAAAATTGCCTATACTACCATTAGAATTGAACTTTTACTTTTAAATCCATTTTGAACCTATAGGAACTTTATGTTGAAATTATGGTAGCTTTGGGAGGTATTAACCTCTACGTGTAACCTTTGACTAGACTAGAATATTATGGGAAGCAAGATAAAGCCTAAACAATTGTGTAGAAACCCTAGAAGACATGTCGGCTCAATAAGATAATTAATATTTAAGTTTTAACCTCTAAAAGAAGAAGTCATCCTGAAGAGGTGACTAAGAGAACTATAAATATAAGGGCGCTTGAGCTCACTTGTTCATTYACACTCTCATATCTCACACAGACTAGTGGTGTGCAAGTTTTGGAGAGGGAGTGTAGCTACAACAACTGAAACTRAGATTTTGTCTTTTGGTTATGGTTGGACTTTCTACTTGGTTATGGTTTGGACTTTTTYCCTTGGTTATGGTTTGGATTCTTTTCTTGGTACAGTAGCCTTGGAGAGAGATACGCTATATTAATTGGATATTGGTTTTAAGGTTTTCTTCAAGAATTATTTTGTCTATCAAGGTTAAAGGTGCTCGGGGGTGGCATCRTGCCTATGATTGGGAGAATATATTTCTATATTGTCTATGGAAAAAATGAGCACACTTAATTTTTACAACAAGTTATGGGCTCACACTATATTCAKATAGTGTAACCACTSGAAGATAGATTGGGAGGTTATTTTTTAAGCTCGTTATGGTGTCAGTTACAGTTGTAGCTAGGTTTTATGATTATTCAACTGCAAAAAACACTAACCTTTGTGTTCGAGCACTTATGGTAAAGAATTTGACCTAATTCCTTGACATCCTAGTGCACCTCTTAGTACCCTCAACCAGAAAAAACGTTAGGTTTGAATTTTTTGTCAAAGTAAAAGTTTGACTAGTCAAAGTCAAAAGGTTGAATGGTCAAAGTCAAATTGAAAGGTTTACTTTTGGTCAAATTGATTTTGTGGTAAAATATTGAAATTGTATAGTTTCTACCTTGTTCTAATCATTAGATCCTCTAATTCAGTTTCTAATATCCTCTTGTCAAGACAGTATATATTTTTAGATTGGAAGACAAGTTGGACGATGCTACAAGACATCAAAGTGCATTTAGAAGTATAAGAGAACCCTCCATAGTAAGTGAGGTTTCAGGTTCCAGGTTTGATTAAATTGTTAAGATTCAAATTTGGATATATAAAAGGTGATAGATGCTACTGATCCAGGTGGATATCGATGACCACCCACCTTTTCCAACTAGATCAAAACATTTTTCTAGCAATTTTGGTAATTTACTATTTTTAGTCGTTTTTAACTTCTGGGGCCATTTTAAGGGCCTAAGTGAAGGTTTTTTGGGATTTAGATTATCAATTATAGTTGAAGGATTTGATTGAGAATTGTAAATTAATCTCATCTACGATACCTTTCCAACGAGCTATCGTGCACCCCAAATGAAGATCGTATGACAATGTTATGCCCCCGGGACATTGATACACAAAACTACCCAAAACAGGGTCCAAAAAACTATTGGCTTTTCATCTTCTAGGGTTAGGATTTTGAATTTTATTTATGATAAAAAGGACTTTGGAGCCTCATTTCAAAATCATATTCTTGTGAATGCCAGTAGAAGACACATCTCTTCTCAGATATTAGATGTCATCATTCTAGCGAGTCTTTCACTCTGTATTTTTACAGTCTTTGTACATTTTCTCTCATTAATAGAAAATTGTGTATTATTGTATCTCTGTGTTAATGGTTTCATATCTAATACATTTTTGTTATATTATTGGATATCTGAGATATTTTTGTACATAGATTTATTATATCTCCGCTCTCATTTCGTGTCGAAAATAATCTCGATCAGTGGTATCAAAGCAGGTTGCTCTTGATCATTTTCATAAGTGCATGTCCCCGACGAGGTCCGAGTATAGAAAGTTGGGTATTGAACTTGTCTCTCTTGAATACAATCGCTCTCACATGCCCAAGAAACCATCCATGACAGAATAAAATAAAAATGATGGAGCAGTCGATTCTATCAATTTGTTGTTTGAGCAGGATCTCACGTGACTGAGGGACGAAATGATGGAGAATTTTCCCCACATCCTTCAACTCTTTTCTATAGAAACATGTACATATTCATAAAAAAAACACTTTGGAAGAACCTCTCCTTTCGACTTACAGGTTAATTTTGATATTCCCATATTTGAAGGTCATATAGATGCGGATTCCCTAGAAAAATGGTTAAATTTGTTAGAAGGTTATTTCTCTATTCATAATTTTTCCGGTAGGTAAAGGATCACCTTCACACTCATTAAATATCTCACCCATGTAAAACATTGGTGGGAAACTTACTAGGAGCAAAGTTCCACAGAGGAGTCTAGAATATATGGGGTCGAGCCCACTTGGGATTTTTTGTGGATGTTGTAAAGGAACAATATTACCTTATTGGAAACTATGATGATAATTACATGAGATGGACCACATTGCGGCAAGAGAGGGGCCAAGCAGTTTCGTAGTTCACTAATACCTTCCATACCTTGCACACCAAGTTGGATATCAAAGAATCCAAATGACATTTGGTTCTGAAATATCATGGGGCTCTACACAGATACATCCAAACTAAAATGGATTTTTTGGACATCTCATCACTCGGTGGTGCTTATCGACATGTTGTTAAAATTGAGAAGAAATTTAAGAACCGGAACAAACATGAGTTTGGGTCTACAAATTTTCAACAACCAAAGTATGATAAATAAGGCCCTGACAAACAGTCTCCCAAAAACTAATCCAAGCCACAAGAAAAGAAGGGTCATGGGAAGACAAAGGACACCGGAAAATGGTGAGATTTCCACAAAACCCCCTGGCACAACGTCGAGGAATGTCACTCAAAATAGTCATTGGTGGGTGATATCAAAGACAAGGATCCGAACCCTTATTTAGAATCTGATTCTGAAAATACTAGTAAAAGACAGATCATCGACGCAGACCCCACTGCTATTGCCACGACTGCAACAATTCAACCAGAAGAACCAATAGATCCTAAAGAGGACCAATGCCTTTTTTATTCATAGATGTGAGTGAAGGGGACCATGCTGTATTTTATTGTTGATAGAGGAAGCCAAAATAACCTCATCTCAGTAGAGGTCATCAAATAGTTGGGATTGTCAACAACACCACACCCGCAACCATACAACATCGGGTGGCTTCTCTAGGGACGAGATATCTATGTCAGCCAAAAATGTCGATTTTCATATGACATCCAAACCTTCAAGGATGAGGTATTATGTAATGTTTCCCCACTGGATGTCTGTGATGTTCTCTTGGGCCAACCATGTATGTGGAAGTTCCATGATGCTTATGAGTCTCGACCCCACAGTATCATTATTTCTCTGGGGGGTCATCTCTACAGAATACCAGAGGTATTTATGACTACTCTTCCACTTAAATAGTGACTCGAGGTATTATCCCATACTACAAAATTCATCTTCTTCACAATCTGTTCCAAAGGTGAACAAAAGGATACTACAACCACTACATCCTCAGCCCAAGCACCTTCTATCCAACAAAAGTAGGTTGACAAGATTGAAGCAAGGTGTAAAGATTCCTTCTGCACACAAACATCTCATGTAGCCAGACTGGTCAAAAATGTCCAACTCTTCCAGCCACATGTTCATGACAAGCTTCCCCAAGATAAGAAACACAACTTCTCTAACAAGGCAAGCAACTCATCAAGACACAGATTCAACAAACGCTTTTCCCTCTCCCCTGGGAACTCGATGAAATGGATACCATTTCTTCCTAAGGAGGGATGGTTTATCTAGGTGGATACCGATCTCCAACCACCTTTTCCAACTGGCTCAAAACAATTTTCTAGAAATTTTGGTAATTTACTATTTTTAGTAGTTTTTAACTTTTAGGGCCATTTTAAGGGCCTAAATGAAGGGTTTTTGGAATCGAGATTCTCAATTATAGATGAAGGATATGATTGAGCCTCATGAATGAATATCCTCGATTATACCTTTCCAACAAGCTATCATTCTCCCCAAACGGAGATCGTATGCCAAAGTTACACCCCCGGGAAGTTGATACACCAAACTACCCAAAACGGGGTCCACAAAACTGTTGGTTTTTCATCTTCCAGGGTTAGGGTTTTTGATTTTCTTTATGATAAAAAGTAATTTGGAGCCTCATTTTAAAATCATCTTCTTGTGAATTTGATTAGCGAACACATCTCTTCATAGAGATAAGCTACCACCATTCTAGGGAGTCTTTCACTCTGTATTTTTACAGTCTTTGTACATTTTTGCTCATTAATATAAAATTGTGTATTACTATATCTTTGTGTTTATGGTTGCATCTCTGATACATTTATGTTATATTATTAGATATGTGAAATATCTTTGTACATTGATTTATTATATCTCCGCTCTCATTTCATGCCGAAAATAATTTGGATCAACTACATTACAAATTGACAAAKAAGTGTTTGAAAGGTTCTATTATTTCTAGGTGCAATGAATACTTGACTCCATATGAATACTATTGACATAGAGGCTTATTATACTTGTTTGCAAGATGAACTAACATCTTCTCTAGATAGATATTTATTGTTTTCTCTTATTATTCTTGTTCCGGGTAGGTACCCTTGTGAAATATGTTTAATGAACAATCCTTGCGGAAGCTATAATAGAACAAGTTTATAAGGATGACACAACTTCCATATGAGAAGAAATCAAAATAGATAGAAACAAACTTAAAGAGACTCATAGGAGTTAGACTCAAAGAAAGTCAAGAATCAAAAGGAAACTAGAACAGACCTGTGACGCTTTGCAGAAAGAAAAAATGAGATGCAACATACGACAACATGGACTCTCTCAGATGGAGGGAGCTAATCACTGAAATCTAAAAGAATATCATGCATATTACTCAWTTAGGCATGAAGCTAGGATTAGGAGGGAGATAATCCCCAATGATATCATCCATTGAATAATTTGTGAATACCATGAAGTATATGTCCATGTTCTTCATTATAAGTAGTAGCCATGATAAGAAACRCATGTTCAACKTGACTGTAGAAGAAGTCTTCATCAAAAACAAGCCTTGAATATCCTTGGTTGTCCACCTACATTTATGTTAATATGGTGGAAGGAAAAAGTTGGAGCCTTCAATAAATATTTCATGCCATTTCTAGTGGTATGTGGAACATCACATAACTCCTCACAGTTTGAGAGTTATGGTCTTATGAATTTGGAGGACCCTCATATGTTGGATTGAAGCCTCAAAATGTCAAACAAGTGAAAGTGCTTGCAAAGAAGAAATTATTTAAATAATAAAGTGAAGTGACAAAGTAAAAAATGATTATGTAAATAATAAAGGGAAGTGACAAAGTCAAAGAGGATTATTTAAATAATAAAGTGAAGTGACAAAGTCAAAGAGGATTAATTAAATAATAAAGTGAAATGACAAAGTCAAGGAGAATTATTTAAATAATAAAGTAAAAGGAGAACTTTCTAATTATGGAAAGTGGTTAGAAGTGGGTTAGCCCTAAAATAAGGAAATTGGGTTAAGATGATTAAAAGGTAATCCCTTCAGGAAGCTACATGAAAGTATAAATAAGAGGCAAGACTCTTTCATTTTAATCACACTTGACCATATTGAATATCTACAGGTGACCGAGGTAACAAAAAAATATCAAAGCCTAATTTCAGAGGAAAGGTGAAGTAAAGAAGCCTGAAATTAAAGGGAGGATAAATTCTTTTGATGATGTTTTCGAAGGTATGATATTTACAGGTCATCTCACCATTTTCAAAATAATTTTTTTTATAGAATGAGTCAAACCGTGAAATTGGGAGGACATCGAGGAAACATATCCAAGTATCTATGGTACAAATTTAAGCTTGTGGGTCGTTGTATTTTTGGAGTTACACTCCATGGAAAATAGGGTTTGTAGCTAGTCCTGAAACTAGTCTAAAATAGGTGTTTCGGGTAAAAACGTCATAACTTATTCCTAAGAGATCCAAATTTAGTAAGAACAAATGTGTTAGTTATAGTACATTCTGTAGTATTCTGTGAAAAAATTTCAGATCCATACAATAAATATTTTGTGCGGGTCACACTCTACAAGTTCACTCTCTAGAATAAGCCATATATTAACAAGGTATGTCATTTCTTCTATAAATCCTTTTATGAGAGGTTCCAAGTAGTGACACTTGGATGAACTGTATAAGACACACTGAAGAACATTGTGTACTATTTTCAGATCTTTATTCATTACAGGTAGATAGTTATGATTATTTCAAGTTAGGGTTGTTGACTAATCCAAAACTAGTCATGTGAGACTAAAGTAAAGTTGGATGATATTGCTACATTGATATAACACTTGCATTGTATGGTTAAAAATGATTCTATTTCTCTATTGTTGATTCAACCCCCCTCTCAGTAATCCAACAAAGTCCAAACTCTTTCTCAACAATTTAAAAAATTGTACTTAAATGCCTTAATAAAATAAAGTATGAATTTTCATAAATGGAACTTATTCAATAAAATGTTTAATACTTGAGGATATTGCATCCTCTCCCCCTTAAGAATAACATTTTCCTCAGTTTTATCCCTTCCTTCCAGTCATCACTTGGAATAGAGTTGGATATCATTTCATCATTTCATCTTCCAGCTCCCAAGTAGCATCCTCGAAACTAAATTTCTTCCATTGCACCTTTACCTGGGAGATGGCTCTTTTCCGAAGTACTATTTCTTTCCTATCGAGAATGCATAGATGTTGGTGTTGGAACTCTCCTTCTGGTTCCACTTGCACTGTGTTCCAATCAATGATGTGAGTAGGATCATAAATATATATTTTAAATAATGAAACATGAAAAACATTATGAATTTTCAAATCAGCGCGGACCTCTAATTGGTATGCCACTTGTCCAGAGTTAAAAATTTGAATGGACCACAAAACCCTACTTTCAACTTGGAACAAATCCCTAAATTTAACAAGCTCCTTCTTGTTTTGACTTTAAGTTATACATGTTCTCCAATATTAAATTCCTTATTTCATCGTTTCTAATCTGCATAGCATTTTTGTCGATCTTGCACAACCTTTAAATTATATCGCACCTTCTTAACCATATGTTCCATTTCTCGGAGTATTTGTGGTCCAATCATTATTCGTTCAACTCAATTATCCCAATTGATGAGAGGTGTACATTTCCTACCATATATAACTTCCAAAGTAATCAAAATTAGTTCACAGACATGCAAAAAATTATTTCCAAACATTTGATGTAAATTTAACATCTTTATTTGAAATCACCATTTTGGGAATTTTGTGTAATTATATTTATAATTATATTTCACAGGTGTGACATGAACAAACTTACTCAATTTATCCACTCCTATCATAATAGAGCCATGTTGTCTTTGAGTTTTAGGAGAAATTGTAATGAAATCCATGGAAATAATTTCCCATTTCCATTATGGAATAGGTAAAGTTTCTAATAAACCTTCTAGATGTTGATGTTCATACTTAACCTATTGAAAATATAAGAATTTAGGTAAGTAATCTGTTGTTTCAGATTTCATATTAGGCCAATAAAATTGTTTCCTCGAGGCTGCTATCATTTTCTAATACCGAGGATGAGAAAAATAGGGCTTTTTATGCAACTCATTTAGGATTACCAACTTTAAATCAACAGAATGAGGTACATATATTATGTTTTTGAACTTTAATACTCCATTTGTGTCAATACTTTAATCTGTACCATCCAAATTTCCTTCATTTTTCTGCAACTGTTTTGTTGTTTTGATGTGTTATGTATCATTTATGCTTGCAGATTTAATTCTATCTTGAATGTCACTTTCAGTTTTGCTAATAATAATTTCATATATTTCATTAGTTCTTCGACTAAGTGCATCTACGACTTTATTCTCCTTTTCTTTGATATGTCGAACTTCAAAATCAAATTCTCTTAAAAAGGCTAACCACCTTGTTTGTCATGCATTGAGATCTTGTTGACTAAGAATATTTTTCACTCGGTTGTTATCTATTAATAATAATAATTTCCTTCCCATTAGGTAGTTC
>SNQJ01S0034461.1:0-10327 GCA_010110895.2 Picea sitchensis | reverse complement strand
GGCAGAGTATGTCGCCGCTACCTCAACTTCCTGTCAAGCTGTGTGGCTGAGAAGAATATTGAAAGATATGTCACATACAGAAAAGGATCCAACTCCTATTTTCTGTGACAATACTTTAGCAATTGCTCTATCCAAAAATCATGTGTTTCACAAGAAAAGAAAACACATTGACACTCGTTTTCATTTCATACGCGAGATAGTAAATAATGGTGATATTGCACTACAATTATGTGTTTCTAGAGATCATCTTGCTGATATATTTACAAAGACACTAGGAAAATATGTTTTTGATTTTCAGAGACAGCACTTAGGCATAATCAGTGTTGATGTTTGTAACTGTTGAGTTTAAGAGGGAGTGTTAAATATAATGTAACCTCAACAGGCTGACTGTACACTACCAGCTGTCCTGGCCAGCTGTACTTTCTATTCTTGTTTTGCTTGAGCCTATTTAGCTCAGTTATTTCCCTTTGCATAGTACTTCTTCATGAACTTCTTCATGTACTCGTTTTGTACTCTTCTTATTATATTCTAATATACTGTTTTCTATTCTATTCTTTCTCTCTGCATTTCTTGCTTCCCAATTTATCAGTTTAACCAATCTACATTATCTTGGTAATAAAATTTTTACATTAGTTTGACTAAGTGGAAAGGTTATCTTGTAGGAGTTCTGTACATAAATCTCACATATATCCAGGCAAGAATTACTCTCTAAAATTTAAGGTGAGATTGACTATTTGTACAAAATTATCGTAATTCTTGCTTTTTAATTTAGAGAGTCCCTAACTCTCATTTTTTGTTCTTGCAGAGAAAATATTTGGTTGTCATACGATCATGGCTACCTTTGGAGAGCTATTCTAGTTCCAACCACCAGAGTTCCCATAAATATCCTTTGTATATAAAAATAACTCTTTATAAGTCTCCTCTTTCAGCATAATTTTTCTCTATTTTAATAAGGATGAAGATGAGAAACTGTATTCATTTGTTTATATATGTATATTTTAGATATATTGTTTATTTCATTACTGCAGTAATTTTTGTATTCTAATATAAACATAAACATTATCTATAGATTTGTACAACTTTCTAAGAATTGCATGCCATCTCAATTCAAGATTTTATTCATTAACTTTACTCTATTTTCTACAATTCACTTTGCGATGTATAATTATATATGTACACATCATGCACAAATCCTTAAAAAAATTATTATAACTTATCAGATATAACATTACTTGTAACTACCAATAACTAATATGCAAGCGATACTCACTAATAAAACAAAAGATACATATTTGAACTAGATAAGCCTGAAACAAATGGAACAACTACCTTCCACCCAACCTTAGATGCAAACACCTAAGTTACTTGTCTTGATCACCCTTTAGCTTGACCATGACTCCATAAGGGATAACTTATCTCCACTCCTTAGTCAATATGTCTATGTACACTTAAGAAATCATGTTCCTAACACAAGAGTTCTCACACAAAAAATATATCCTTCAACAACTTACTGATCTATGTCATGCCTCCCACATATTTTGTATATATCCTCTTTTCTTTTTCCTAGGACCTTTTTTTTAATTCCGTTCCCTCGAAAATTCTTAGAAATACCTAATTTTTATGGGATGTTAGTGACATAACTCCACTCCTGACACTTGTTAAATATATCTCTGAGTTAACTCAAACATGTTCTCCACTCATGGAGTCATAGTCAGGTATTTTTGACCTAGTTGTTCCATTTGTTTCTTGCATATATTACATTAAAAAAATTTGTCTCTTACATTTGTCCATAGAAAAGGACAGTTGGCAAGTCCAAGGTCTTTCTCAACAATTAAAAATATAGCAGTTAAATACCTTAATAAAACCAAGTACAAATTTCCATAGATGGAAATTATTCAATAAAATGTTTAATACTTGAGGATATTACAAAGGATAATTGAAGCGGAAGAATACTTTGTCAATGGAAAAGGATTTTGTATGCATGAAAATGACCATACTTACATTAGATTGTACAAATATTGTGGAATCCCCCTTCTTCTCCCTACATTTGTTTTAGATTGGTATATTTTTATTGAAGTCCGCAAGAAGTAAAAAATACAGTCTATCCATTTTTATAATAAGAGAAAGAGATAATTCATTTGCCTACCATTTAATGTAGATAATGCGACAATACAAAATTTCTCTCATTTAATAGAAGTTTATAAAATGCTTAATGCATTTAACCATAAGGAATAATAACCCCTAAAATATTTTTGCCCTGGAGGATTATTTAAGAACATTTGACATCCATGAAGTGTATAAACTTTTTCACAAAGGTTGTAGAAGGAATGGGCGACAATGACCAAATACCACCAAGAAGAAGGAAAAAAAAGTATGAAATAATGACTTGGCTCCATATATTATCTCAAAGAATCAATGACAACATACATAAAGGAGGTAAAAGTGCAACCAATGTCAAATTCATGGATTTAGGCAATGATGACATCTATGCAATTGGCCCTATGTTTTCTAATATTTCAAAGGGTCAACAATACCTTGCTACCAAATTTTGGAAACTTCCCAATCTTAGTGAATTTTTTTTCTCCTTTACATTTAAAAACACATGTTTGCCCACTTTCAAATCTCTAAAAACTCAATTTTTGTATGCATAATTTTTCTTCCTATCATTGGTAGCATCTAAATTCTATTTGAACTTTGGCATATGCTCTTCCATTTCCTTTAGCAAATCTGGCCCAAAACCTGCTTTGTCTGTTGGATTATCCTAACTCACTGATGTGTTATACTTTCTCCCATACAATGCTTCAAGTGGACTCATTTTCAATGAGAAATGATACTCATTATTGTAAAAATTCCATTAAGTTGATATTGTCCTCCCACTTTGATGGTTGATCCATCACATACATTCTAAACATGTCCTATATTATTTTTTTACTCCTCTTTGTTTTCCCATCGGACTCTTGGTGATAGACTGTATTGAGATTTAAATTTGTCCCAAGTCCTTTGAACAAACCTTTCCAAAAATTGGAAGTAAACTTTCGGTCTCTATCTAAAACGATTTCCTCAGACACTCCATGTAGCCTGACAACTTCTTTCACGTAGATGTCAACAATATTTGTTTCATTTTGTGTTGTCTTTACTAGAATAAAATGTGTTTCCTTAGTCAATTTACTCAACACCACCATGATGGAATCATGCTACTTCACTGTTTTGGGCATCTTTGTAATAAAATCAATTGTGACTACCTCCCACTTTCATTATGGAATGGGAAATAGATGCAACAAGCCCACCAGATGTCTATGTTTTTTCTTCATGTTTTGTCACTCTAGACATATGGTTATGTAATTAGGCACTTATTTCTTCATTACATGCCAATTTTTTTGGTTTCTTACTGATGCAATTGTCTTATGATATCGTGGGTGTCGAACATATGGAAAATTATTCATTTCTCTTTGCACTTCATTTTTCATCTCTCTATAATTTGACACGTATATTTTTACTTTGTACAAGAGAATTTCATCTTCTATAAGCTCATAATAATTAAATTTCCGCTGAAAATTCCTTGTTGTAATGTTCTTTTATTTTTAGATAATGTTGTTCTCAATTTTCTACTGCAATAATTTTATCTTTCATATCCATCTTGTACATTCTAATGGCTACAACATGCACTTCATGAGCTCTCATGCTAAGTTAATCAACCACTTGATTCTCCTTTCCCTTTATATGCTTAATTTCGAAGTCATATTCACTCAAAAATTCCAACCATGTAGCATGGATGATTTTAAGGATGGAAATTTATTTTTAAATGTAGAAAACTTGGTGAATCTTACTAATCCTTCATATGCCAACTATAAATGTTTGGCGATATTTTTGTAAAAATATTCAAATTTCTAAGGATTTTATATAGTTTATATAATGTTTTGAGATTTTTAAGGTAAAATAATTTTATCCTATAGAATTTGGGCGAATCATTTTTGGAATAGCGAATATTGTTTTGGGAAAAACCATGGAAAATTATCTCATGAAAGAAATTTAGCCCCTAAAATCATGCATCCGATGTAGTTTGTGTGGCATCTAATGTTGGTTATCCAAAAAAAATATTTAGACCATAGTGGTTTGTGCTTAGCTCAAATTTGTTCCCCATGAGGTAATGTCTCCACATTTCCAATGCATGTAAAATTATTGATAATTCCAAGTCATGTGTAATATAATTCTTCTCATGGTCTTTTAGTTTTGTGTAATCATAGCATACCACATTATATTTTTGAGTGATAACTCCACCGATCCCTTCCTTGCATGCATCTGTTCACACAAAAAGATATTGAAATAGATATACAATCTTCAAGGTTGGTGTTCTTGTCAAAATGTCTTTCAACTATTGAAATCTCTCTTCACACTTGGGAGTTCATTCAAATTTTACTCCCTTCTTTTACAAAGAAGTGATTAGGCTTGCAATCTTTGAGAATGTTTTTATGAATCTTTGGTAATAACCATCAAGGTCCATGAAATATTTGACCTTTGTCACATTCTTTGGCACTAGCCATCCTCTAATGGCCTTTATATTTTCAGGATCCACTTCTATTTTTTCTATTGAAATTATATACCAAAAGTAGTGAAACGTTTTTTGATAAAAGATGCACTTACTTATCTTATCATACAATTTATGCTATCACAAAACTTGCAACACCAATATTAAATGTTTCTCATGTTCCTATTACTTAGAGTAGATGAGTATATAATCTAGGAACAAAATCACAAACTTTTCGAGGCACTCCTTGAAAACTCCATTCATTAGGCACATAAAAACAACTGGAGAATTTGATAGTCTAAATGGAACTATCGTGAATTCATAATGAACATATCTTGTCCTGAATGATGTCTTGTTTATGTCTTCTTCCATTATCCTCACTTGATGATAACCTCATCTCAACTCAATCTTCGAAAATATTCTTGCACCTTTCAGTGGGTCGAATAAGTCATTGATTATTGGAAAAGAATATTTGTTCTTTATGGTGATCTTATTTAGCTCTTTTAAATCAATGCACAACCTTAGGGTTTAGTCTTTATTATTCACAAAATGAACAAGGGCACCCCAAGGTGGCACACTTGGGCATATATACTCCTTCTTCAAAATCTCTTCAAGCTACATCTACAACTCTTTCAATTTGGGCATGTTCATCTTGTATGGTGTCTGGTGTCTTGGAAATTAGGGTAACTTCTGACACACAATCAATAGAGAAATCAATGTCTTTCTTTGGTGGAAGTCCCAATATTTCCCCCAAAAAATATTCAAAATCCCTCAAGACTAGATGGTATTCAATGATTACCACTTTATCTTTGGAGGCCTCTTCGATCTGGGCTACAAAAGTTTGGCATTCCTTCCTGAAACATTTTTTCAACCGAATAGATGAAATATCTCTAACAACTACAACTATTGGAATGACTTGAACCTTTCCTTGATTCCCTTCCTCATGAAGACATGTAACTATCTTGTTGTAACAATTTAGGACAATACAATGTTTTTCCAATCAATCCATGCCAATTATACAATCATATGAACCCAATAATATGATGTTTACATCTACCTTTTTGTTGGGTCCATTCATGTCTATCGAGCAATCTTTAAAAAACTAATTGATTTTCCTCTGAGCCTAGTGGCTAACTGAACTAACAAATATTTCCTATGATTAATTATTTGAAAATGAAATATTTCAACAATGTTAGACTTTATGTTACTATGGATAGCTACAATATCAATTAAAATTACTATGGGCTGGTCATCAATCTTACCTTCAACTTCAATCATGAGGGGTTGATATTGTGCTTTCTTTTCATCGAACACTACATAAATCCTTGACATGTTTCCTCTCATGTCTTCCACTTTTTCATCCCCATGAATGTTTTGGAAAATCCTAATTGTTTCTCCTTTGTGAGGGAAGTCCCTGTATAAGTGATTTCCCTCACATACCCAACATTTTACAAATTGCTTCCTTGGAATTTTCCTAAATGAATCTGTAGTCTTGTAATAATTTTGGGTTGATTTACCTTGTTGATTTGATTATGAATTGTTTTTGAAAAAGGGTGGATTAAATCCTTTCTTCCTTTGATTAGTTTTCCCTTTCAACTTGTCATTCCAAGATTTTTGGAAAACTAGTCTTCCTCTACTTTTCTCTCTTTAAGGTTTTGTCTAAAGTCTTGAGGTTATTATATTGAATATTTTGTATATAGAAGGATTGTAACCCACAAACAAGCCTTTGGATTTTTACCTTGTCATATTTTATGAAATCAACATACTTCAACAATTCAAAGAACCTCTTCTCATATTCATCCATTGTCATGCTTCCCAACTTGATTTCAAAGAACTCATTCAACTTATTTTCATAATAATGCTCATACAAATATTTTTCTTTGAAGTATCCTTTGAACATACTCCATTATATCCTCCTCTCATCAAGGTGCTTAGCTTTCTTAAGATGATCCCATCACATGGATCTCTTTCCTTGCAAGTTGTAGGTGCAAATTATTGCATCTATCCAAGAGGAGTAATCATTGTTCTGGAAATATTTCTTCATTTCAAATAGTCAAGCCTCAACCTCTTCTCGTTTCTTATGCTCTCTAATGAAATTTGGTCACTTAATCTTCTTGATTTCACCTCGCAATATGTCCACCTCATGCCTTCTCCATTAGTTTTGCATAAGAGACACACTTGGGATAATCCATGGCCCTAAACTTCCATGTGTTATTATAATGGATTTCCTTGTAGAATGATGGTGTCTCGTCATGCTTCTTGACTACTTATCATTTCCATGATCATCTCTTTTTCTTTGGGATGTAGATGTTGTCACTTGTCTAGCACTAGTTGTTTGTTCGATGCCATATTCCTTGTCGAATTGCTTATGAAACATATTTAGACTTTGAAGTATCTCTTCCTAAGCCTTCATAATCATTTCATTATCATCCCTATCTCTCTACACTTGATTGATGAGATTTATGTGGTGAGGAGTGTTTTCAGGCATGTTTGGAGAAACCACAGTATTGTCAATGGATTGTCGACATTTCATATCCATATCAAGATCCATCTTCAGTACAAGAGGTATTGGCACAGGGGCAGACCCAAGGTTCAACACTACAAAAGTGCACCAAAAAACCCCTAACTACCGACCCTTTTGGAAACAATTGCGAAATAGATGAAGTCTCACCTAAGGTAGAGGAAGAGGTGGTTGTAGGACTCAGATGTCTACAACCTTAGATGGGACACAGATCTGTAATTCTAGTATTTAATAGAGCATTCAATAGTACACCGTCATCAATATCTAACAAATATCTAATCCACACATAAAATAGAGCATTACAGCATTCACCCAGATCTAATGTATCTAAGCACTTAACTTAAGGAATTAGTTCAGATATATCAGAGTCAAGCACTAATCAAGTTCATAGAGGTCAGATTTAGCATCCAGATTCATCATAAGAACAAAGTATAAATATATCTAACTATCTATCTATGTCAAGCACTTAACAAATAACACATAAGTACACCAACACATCGCACAAAGAAGAGCAAAACAACATATACGTGGTTCACCCCCACCCTGGGGCTATGTCCACCAAATATTATTCTTTATTAGCTTATTCAATCATGTACATGCACAAATCAACAAGAAACTTACTCCACATAGGACAGGAGTTCTGTGCACCTCACTAGATCCTACTTCCTTGCATTAAAACAAAAATCCCTTCACAGTATGTTACAACCACTTGCACTTAGCTCTGCAAATCTCTCATAATATGCACAAAGAATTTACAAGCCACACTTTCACTTAGCACAACATCAAATAGATGCCTCTTCTATATTTCCTTGCATCACCTAGACATCTATTTATTGATCTAAAAATGAAGAAGACTTGTAATCTTGAAAATATTTGCAAGTTAAATTTTATGTGCTAAAAGAAAATGGATCAACTTTGAAACACATTATTAATAGGAATTACTCATCTAAGATGAAAATAAACAGAAGCATAATCAATGAACATAAACACATAACACCGCAAATGACAAAGGAGTTCACCCCTCTCTTGGGCTACATCTCCTGGTCCAGCTTCCAATGGATCATTAGTATTATTTTCTCAAAGTGCTAAAAAAACGTGCTTTACAATGCTCAAAATGACTAACAGACTGCTCCAATGGATTTAGAGCGTCCAAAAACCCCTAGCTGGGCTTTTGCGGCACCTCGTTTGGCCAAAAAACGAAGAAGTTAGGCTTCCTGGAAGTCCCCCCTTCAAGTTTGTTGTCTCTGCATCTACAAATTGCACCCTTGTACATTCAACCTAGAACACACGCTATTTAAAGCGTAGAAACCT
The DNA here is from genome assembly GCA_010110895.2 of Picea sitchensis. Lineage (NCBI taxonomy): Eukaryota > Viridiplantae > Streptophyta > Pinopsida > Pinales > Pinaceae > Picea > Picea sitchensis. The sequence continues at coordinate 1,970 of SNQJ01S0034461.1, read as the reverse complement.
AGCACCGAATGCAACCATGCCAATGGTGTGAACTGTAGGATGGTTGTGGGTGCGCCAGCCCCTAAAATCCAAACTTGTGGGCACATGGGTCCTCCATACGACCGACGCAAATACAAAAGGGCTAACTGTTTCCAAGGCCAAATAGAAACGAAACATGTGGTGGGTCGTTCAACTGTTTAGACCATAAATAAAAACCCAAAATGCGCTCACTCTCGTTGCATTGGAGTCATATGTTATGGTCATATGATATGGTGGATACAATCGTGGGCTGGGGCTAAGCCCCGACTCGGACCCCCCGTCGACCATACATAAAGTTTAATTTAAATTAAATGCAATTTGTTATATGGTAAGCAACAACATGTGGGCGCATTGGCAGGGTGACTCTTGCCAAAACTTTGGACTATGGGGGAGGTCACCGGTTTGAACCCCATGAATTCCATAATGTTTTGAACTAACAACCAATACAATGGTGCCACGTGGCAGCCCATGATTGGGCCACGTGGCACCACACCATTTATCAAAATGATGCCACGTGTCTCATTGTGATTCGACCACATCTACCAATAGATGATTGCCACATCACCGACTGCCCTGTCAGCATACATCATGCCACATTACCTATACGGTCTCTGCCACGTCAGCCTATACAGACTGCCTAGTCAGCGTCCTTTTTTTACCTGTTTGATGATTCGAATAGATCATGATATCTCTCGCTGACGACATCTGTTTGAACCCAAAAAAGTTGCGTTGGGTTCGTAATGACGAGGGATACGCTCCTGTTCATTTTGAAGCAATTCTGAGAACTTTGAATTTTTGAGCAAAATTTGATCCCCTGATCACACCTCCCCATTGGGAATCTTTTGGACCTCCAAAATACTATATTTAGTCTATGTGAAGATGAAGGTATAGTTCCCTCACCCTTGCAATCTCAATCCACTTGGATTTTCTTGGATTTGTACCTTTAATACCAACTCGAAGATACTCCACATTTCCTCGTTTTGAAGTTCACATTCTCCTGTCAAGAATGGTGTGTTCATGCAGTTTTGTAAGATATTCTAGGGAAAAATCATCGATAGAAGGAATCTGAATATGCTCTCCATGATCATCAATCAATGGAGGCTCATACAATTTCAAACTCTCAACATTAACAACTACATCCATTTGCATATAATGAGGCAAATCTAAACGGAAGGCATTGTTACCAATCTTGTCGATAATCTTGAAAGGACCATATCGAATCGGTTTCAATTTTTTACCTTCTCCTTTAAGCCTCTCCTTACTGATGTAAATCCAAACTTCATCTCCAACTTGGATACTGTGATCAACACACTGCTTTTCATGTCTCGTTTTGTACTTGGCTTGACTCTTTTCCAACTACTCTTGCACCACTTGATGTATCGACTGAATTTGTTCAATGAACTTTTCTGCCCTATCAATGTCATATTGACCATCAATAGCAATATTCTTCCCAAAGATAAAATCTAAAGGAGATTTGGGAAAATAGCCAAAACATGCTTCAAATGGCGATGTTTGATTCGAAGAGTGCTTAAGCACGATTGTAAGCATGTTGAATGTAGTGTAAATGCTCATCCCAAAGTTTAGGATGCTTGCTGCAATAAGCACGAAGAAGAGGCACCACTGTTCGATTTACCACCTCTGTCTGACCATTTGTTTGTGGATGAAAAGATGTGCTCTTTTTAAGTTTGGTGTCCATGAGTACCCATAAACTCGACCAGAAACTTCCAACAAATCGAGAATCTCGATCAGAAATAATGGACTTAGGCAATCCAAAATGCACCCAAACATTTTGAAAGAACATTTGTGTTGTTTATTCAGCTATAACCTGCTTATTACAAGGCATCAAAATACACATTTTTCTAAATCGATCAACCACAACATAAAGATAATCATGATTTCATCTCGACATAGGTAGACCACCTACAAAATCCATGGAAATACTTTCCCAAGGT
>SNQJ01S0034460.1:94589-109006 GCA_010110895.2 Picea sitchensis | reverse complement strand
AATAAGTGGGAAAATTCAACCTTCAAATCGGATAAGAATTTTTGTTGAAAATCATAATTCAAATTGATTGTCACACTTCACCACTATTATATAATTATTCAAAAATTATACATACAAAATAAATATAAGTGAAAAACATATTTTCCAAATAAAAATTGAAAAATATATGTACAAATAATTGAATATAAAAATAAGACAACTTAGCATCCTAACTTTTATTATGACTTAATATATCATATTGTAAATCAATTTTACCAAAAAAACAGATCACATTTATTATATTGTTTATATTTCAAATCTCATTAAAAAAAGATTACATTTATTATATTTTTTATATTTAAAATTCCTTAATGAATTTGTATTCCATTTAGATGTGAAAGACAAAATTAATAGTTTTTATATAATCTTACAAAATAGTGTATAAAAATAAAGATTGAGATTTAAGTTTTACATCATCATTTAAAATCATCTTTTAGAAATACAAATATAGATTAAATAGATTAAATTGAATCATGCCATTTTTAAAAATCAATGGAGTTTATATTAAGATTACATGGCACATTATTACACTACTAAGGTAAATAAAGAAAAAAAAAATAATTTAATAAAATGTCTTTTCAATGTTAATCTTTAATAAGAAGCAATTTTTAATAATACAAATACATATGTGATAAAAAAATTATTATCATTCTAGATTGTTTTACAAAATCTCATATAATGATTTCAAAATCTATTTCTCTTTCTAATCACAATCAACATCTCATAATCTTCTTAGTCTCCATTCTATAATTAAAATGGCGAACACAAAATGTTTTATACTTAGGCTATGGTATTAGGTTTTGTCACAATGGTCTACGTCTTTAGATCATATGCCATGCTTGGGCATGTTCATTCACACTTAAGTCCACTAACATCATATCTATAAGATGTTTACAAATAATAACTCTAAAGTTCGCAATACAAAATGGAGTTGTTTCACACTTTACTAATAATGTAGTGTTACCTTGAATTTCATGCTTCATTTTCAATACTACTCCTCGCTATTAATAGATAAGAAATCATATAAAATTGATCTATCCATTCTCCATATGCCATGCATTTACACAAAACCTTAGCAAATTTGTTTGTTAGAATTCACAAAATATTTTATTTAAGCAAAGTTAACATATTTTCCCACAAGGTGAAAGAGGAAGAAACTAAGCATGGAATTTGAATAATATTATAAATTTACTCATGCATGAAATTTATGCCAAATTATTATCAAATTGTGAAAAGAAAATACAATTTTGTACAAAATTAAGTTACTTCTTTTCAACCATTCTCATAAAAATTGCTAAATAATATCAAACTTAATGAGGACTCTTCTTCCATCAAAAATATTATTCTGAATATCAAGCTTATTTCTTGAAATTCAATCTCATAATATGCTTAGTTATCTTTTCATACCAATCTTACAGTTCTTGTTTTAGGCCATCTAAAGATTTGATGAGTTTTCATAGTTTCTGTTCTTGTCCCTTCATAACAAAACCTTATGTATATGTGCATTTACAGAAGTTGGCTTCTGTATATGAAAATATATGGAAGCAATATTTCATATATGCACATTTACAAAAGCCTTCTTTTGTTTCGTAAATGTGCATATATGGAAGTAATATTACATAAATGCAAACATATGGCAACCTTTTTTCATAAATGCGCATTTACGAAAGTAGGCTTCAATATATGTGCATATGCAGAAGCTTGATTCTATAAATGCTTTTGTATATGTGCATATACGAAAGTTAGATTCCATAAATGTGCATTTATGAAAGGAATCTTTCGTATATGAGCATATACAAAAGCGCTTCCATTTATGTGCATATACAAAAGCACTTCCTTATATGAGCATATACGAAAGAAAACTTTCGTATATACACATTTACATAAGTTAGATTCTGTATATGCATATATATGGAAGAAATCTTCCATATATTCACATTTACAAAAGTCTTCTTCCATAAATGTGCATTTATGGAAGAAGACTTCCGTATATGCACATATATGAGAGTCAAATTCCATATATGTGTATATACAAACATCGACTTCCATATGTGCGACTTTTGTATATGCGCATTTATGGAAGTTGGCTTCTGTATATGCACATATACAAAAGTCGGCTTTCGTATATGCACATACATGGAAGTCGACTTCTATAAATGTGCATAAACATTTCTGCATATGCGGATATACGGAAGCCAACTTTTTTGTATGTACATATACAAATGCCTACTTCCATAAATGCACATTTACAGGAATCCTACTTTCGTAAATGTGTATATACGAAAGAGCTTCCATAAATGTGCATTTATGGAAGTAGGCTTATGTATATGCACATACACGAAAGTCGGCTTCTGTATATCTGCATATGCAGAAACGTTTCTGCACCTATACGAAAGTTGAATTTTGTATATGTGCATATATGGAAGTCGATTGCACATATACAGAAGTCGACTTCCATATATGTGCATAAAAATAAGTCATGCATATGGAAATTGGCTTTCATAAATGCACATATACGAAATCCGACTTCTGTAAATGTACATATACAAAATCCGACTTCCATAAATGCACATATATGGAAGTCGACTTCCGTAAATGTGCAGATACAAAAATCACCTTCCGTATATGCACATATACAAAAGTCACACATACATAAGCCCACTTCTGTATATGTGCATATAAATAAGTTGACTTCCATAAATGCACATATACAAAAGCCAAATTCCATAAATGTGTTGTACTATGTTGTCATTGATGTCAAAGGATTGATTTCAAAATGTTTATGTCAAGTATTGTCATAGTGATGTGTTTGTATCATTGATATATTGATTATTGGTTATATGGTCATTAATGTAATTGTTGTCAAAGGGTTGATGTCAAGTGGTGTCATAATGATGTACTTGATATTAAAGGGAGGTATATCATTGATGTCATGTCATGGTTGATACGAAGAACCAAATGGAGAAACTCCAAAGTGCTCCCCTTATGGTGAAATCCCTCACGGGAAGACACTCTTGGATAAAGTTCTCAAAGTGGTCCCCTTATGGTGAAATCCCTCACGGGAATATGCTTTGTGCAGTCCAAATGGTTAGGTGTTTGAGTAACAATAATGTGGTTAGGGTACGAAAGTTTGGATAATATATGTCATTCTGTTTCAGGTGATATATGAAACATCACATAAATCCTCATGGTTAGAGAGTTATGGCCATGTGAAGTTGGAAGAACCCTCATGAGTTATCTAGAATCCCCTAGAAGGTCAAAGAAGTCAAATTATTCTAGAAGCTCCTAGAAGAAGTTGACCAATCAAAGTGGTTAGTCATGGGTTAAGTGGTTTCAACAAGAACAAAATTAAAAATAAATTAGTTGCAACTAGAAGTGGAGAGTTTATTATTTTTGGATAAAGTGGTTAAGTGGATACTTCTAGAGGAAGCTACTTGGAGAGTATAAATAAGAGAGTAAGGGTCTCCCATTAGAATTTCTCTTTGAGCATATTGAACATCTACAAGTGACTGAGGTAACCAAAGGAGATATAAGGAAAATTTTATAGGGAAGGTGAAGTAAAGAAGAACGAAATTCAAGGGAGGATAAAGTCTTTTGATGATGCTTCTAAGGTATGATATTTACAGGTCATCTCACCATTTTTGCAATAAAATTTTTTCTAGAATGATTTAGATAGAGAAATAGGGAGGCTGTTGAGAAAATATATCCAAGTAACTGTGATACAAATTTAAGCTTGTGGGTCATTTTATTTTGGGAGTTACACTCTATGGAAGATAGGTTTTTTGGCTAGTCCTAAAACTAGTCTAAAACAAGTGTTCCAGGTAAAAATGTCATAAATTCTTCATAACAGATCCAAATTCAATGAGACCAAAGGAATTAGTTATAGTATATTATTTAGTATGTTTTGTACCATTTTTATATCCATATAGAAAATATTTCATGCATGGCATTCTCTACAATTTCACTCTCTAGAATAAGCTAAAATTCAGAAAGGTCTGCCATTTTTGCTATAACTCCTTTTCTAGGAGGTTCCAAGTAGTGAAACCTAGAGGAATTGTATAAAATACATTGAAGAACATTGTCTACCATTTCCAGACCTTTATTCATTACAGGTACACAATTATGATTGTTTCAAGTTAGGGTTGTTGACTAATCCAAAATTATTCATATGAGACTAAAGTAAAGTTTGATGAAAATGATAGTCTCTTGTTGTTGAAGTTCAGGAAGGCTTACAAGTATGTGATCACATACACTAGATCTGTTACAGAGTTACATGTATTTTTATATTCATGTTTTGATGGTTACATTTGGTCATGACATGGTACATGCTTGAGGCTACATAATAGTGAGGTTTGGGACATGGCCTTGTGTAAGGTTTTATGGTATTTGGTTTATGGAGAGTATGGTGTATTTCTAGAGGTATCTTATTGATTAACTTGGTGATATTGTAAATATGGTTGAGAGTTGACTTGATGATTGATCTTTGTGAGTATATCAGATTTGGATGATGGTATTGATGAGACAGGTTGAGGTGACAAATTGTTGTGACAGGTTGTGCATAGTTGATGCACTTGTGTTGGTATAGACTGTTGGTACAATTTGACAGATTGCTTTTTGTCTACAATATAGGTCTTGTACTTGAGGGTTGGATTCCTCACATCTCAGTTGGTGTTGAGATACGGAGGTTGGGTCTTGCATTGAGAGTTTGTTCTCTCTTGGAGTTGGTGCTCTATTTCAGTTGGTGCTGATAAAACCCAAGAATTGTAGTCCGTAATAAAAAATAAACTTATACATATATCTGGTGTTCCTTGTGTTCTTTATTTTGATGGTGCATAGATATTTATTGTTAATGTATGTCATTGAGATATATTTACATGCAAGCAACTAAGTATGAATGGAAGTAATGATGTCATGAATGGTGATTGCTAACCAAATTTTTGTGAGAAGTGTAAAATATCCCTCACACTCATTCACCCCTCTCCTCTCAATGTGATTGGTGTGTCCAAAAAAATGAGCATATATAGAAGTCACCTTCCGTATATGTGCTTATACAAAAGTCACATATACATAATATGACTTTCGTAAATGCACATATACAAAAATCGACTTCCATAAATATGCATATATAGAAGAAGGCTTTCTTAAATGTGAATATACAAAAGCTTGCTTCCATATATACACATATACAAAAGCCAACTTTCGTAAATGTGCATATACGGAAGTTGGCTTCCATATATGCGAATATACAGAAGATATTTTGTATATGCTCATATACGGAATCTTGCTTCCATATATGTGCATTTACAGAAGTATGCTTCCATATTTACTTCTGAATATGCACATATATGGAAGCAAGATTTTGTATAAGCATAATTATGGAAGCCTTCTTCCATAAATGTGCATTTACGGAAGTAGGATTCTATATGTGCACATACACGAAAGTCAACTTCCGTATATCCATATATGTAGAAACATTTTTGTGCATATACATAAGACAAATTTTGTATATGCACATATACAAAATTGATACATATGGAATTCGACTTCCATATATGCACATATACAGAAGTCTATTTATGTATATGCACATATATGGAAGCCGACTTCAATAAATGCACATTTATTGAATAAGGATTTTATAAATGTGCATATACAGAAGCTTTCTTCCATATATGCGTAAATATGGAAGCCAACTTCTATAAATGTGCATATACGAAAGCAATCTTCCATATATTCTCATATACATAAGCGCTTCCATATATGATAATATACAAAAGAACTTTCGTATATGCACATATACATAAGCCAACTTTTGTATATGCGCATATATAGAAGCCAACTTTTGTATATGCACATTTATGGAAGTTGGCTTTCGTATATGTGTATATATGTAATAAATCTTATGTATATGCACATTTATGAAAGCCTTCTTCTGTATATGTGCATTTACATAAGTCAACTTTCGTACATGCGACTTTTGTATATGCACATATATGAAAGTGTGCTTCCGTATGTGCAACTTTTGTATATGCGCATATATGAAAGGAGACTTCCATATATGTGCATTTACAGAAGCTAACTTCTATGTATACGCATTTACATAAATCTTCTTTCATATATGCACATTTATGGAAGTCGACTTATGTATATAAGCATATACAGAAGTGGGCTTCTGTATGTCTGACTTTTGTATATGCGTATATACGAAAGGAGAATTTCTTAAATGCACATTGACGAAAGCCAAATTTTGTATATACAAATTTATGGAAGTCGACTTTTGTATATATGCATTTATGAAAGTCGACTTATGTATGTGAGACTTATATATATGCACATATATGGAAGTCGACATCCATATAAACACATATACAGAAGCCTACTTTCGTAAATGCGCATAAACGTTTATGCATATTCGGATATATGGAAGACGACTTTCATGTATGCACATATATAGAAGTTTACTTCCATAAATGCACATTTATGCAAGTGCTTTCATATATACGCATTTATGGAAGTAGGCTTCCCATAAATTTCCATTTACAGAAGTAGGATTTTGTATATGCACATACACGAAAGTTGGCTTATGTATATATGCATATGAAAAAACATTTATGCGCATTTACATAAGTCAACTTTCGTATATGTGCATATACAAAAGTCGAATTCCTTCCATAAATGAACATATACAAAATATGTGCATATGGAATTCGACGTCTGCATATATGTATATATAAAATATAACTTTTGTATATACATATATACGGAATCCATATTCCAAAAGGATTTCATAAATGAACATTTACCTCTCTCTTCCTATCTCTCTTTAACTCCCTCTCCACCCCCATATCTCTCTCTCTCTCTCCCTCTCCACCCCCATCTCTCTCTCTCTCCTTCATCCACCCCTCCTCTCCCCCCTCACTTTGTATCCCCCTACCTCTCCATTTCATCCCAACCCTCTCTGCTTTCTCTCTCCCCACTCACTCTCTCTCCTCCCTCCCCATCTCTCCTCTCTCGACCTCTCCTCACGCTCTCACTTCATCACTCACTTTATATCTCCCTCCCCCTATTTTACTTTCCTCCCACCCATTCCATCTTTATCTTTACCCTCTCTCTCTCTCCCCTTCCCTCACTCCCCACCCCCAGCACTCTCTCTCCTCCTCCATTTTCCTTCCTTCCCTCTTTCTCAAGCTTTCCTTTATTCTCTCCCTCCCTCTTTCTCTCTTTACATCTTCTTCTCCTAGTCTCTCTAACTCCTGTATCCTCCCTTCTCTAACTCCCCTCAGATTCTCCTTCTCTCTTCTCTATACCTCTCTTCTCTATCTCCCTCTTACTCATATCTCATCTCCCCCCCATTTCACCCTCTCTCCCTTTTATCCCATTTCCTTCTCTATCCATTACTCTCCCCCATCTTCTCTTTTGTCTCTTTCTTCTCACTCCCTCTCTCTCTACTCCCATCCCTCTCTCTATCTACACCCCACCCCCCCCCCACCTTCTTCTTCTTCTTCTCTTCTTCTTTTTCCACTTCCCCTCTACTTCTTTTTCCTCTCTAGTTTTTTCCCTTTGTATCTCCCCACCTATTCCCCAATCTCTTTACCTCTCTCCTATCCCTTCCTCCTTTCTCTGCCTCCCTCCTACCCCACTCTATATAATATTCTCTCTCCCTCCCTTTTCCTTTCCTTCCCTCTATTTTTATCTCTCACACACTCTCCCTTCCCTCCCTTCCCTCTCTCCACATTCCCCTTTCTCCCCCCCTTCTCGATACCTCTCCTCTCTCCTAACTCCATATATCCTCCCATTCACACTTTCTCTCACTACCTATATTCCTCTTATATCTCTTTACTCTATCTCCATGTATCTCCCTCTCTACCAATTTTTCCCCTTCTCCTCATCCCTTTCACCCTCTCCTTCATCCTTCTATACCTCCTTTACCCCCTTCTCCATCCCCTTCTAGAACACTCCTCCTTTGTCTCCCTCTGTTAACTCCACCCCCTGATGTGCCTCTCCTTCTTCCTCTCTCTTAGGTCCTCTTACTTCTCTCCTCCGCCTCCCATTCCCACATCTTATCTCTCTCCCTCACAACAATAACACAATCACTTTCCACCTCTTCTCTCCTTTTCTTATTTCCCATGGAGAGAGGAGAGGGGGGGTGATAGATAGAGAGAGAGAGAGCAAGAGAGAAAGAGGAGACAACAGGGAGGGAGGGATGAGGAGGCAAGAGAGAGAGAGAGAGTGGAGCTAGGGAGAGACGGGGTGGGAGGAGGGCGAGAGAGAGAGAGAGAGAGAGAGAGAGAGAGAGAAGGAAGATGAGGAGAGGATAGAGCTAGAGAGGAGAGGAAGGGAGGAGAGAGGGCCCAGAGGAGAGAGAGAGACGAATGGAGAGAGAGAGAGAGAGGAAGAAGTGAAAATAGGAGAGATGGAAAGAAGGAAAGAGGCAACAATGCCAGAGAGAGAGAGGGTGGTGAGAGAGAGGGGGTGAGAGAGAGTAGGAGAGATAGTGGGAGGGGAGGAAAGCAGAGAGGGAGAAGGATAGAGAGGGTGATAGCGGGCAACCGAGAGAGAGGACAAGAAGAGAAGGAGGATGAGATGGAATGATAGAGATAGAGAGAGTGGGGAGAGATGGGTAGAGATGGAGAGAGAGAGAGAGAGAGAGAGAGAGAGAGAGAGAGAGAGGAAATGGGGAGCTAGGAGGAGAGAAAGAGAGGAGGGAGGAAAGAGGGGGCAAGAGGCAGAGATAGAGGGAAAGAAGGTGCAGAGGGCTATGGGGAGAGAACCCAGGAGGCGAGAGAGAGAGAGGGGCTGGGAGAGAGAGAGTCGAGAGGGACTGATAGATGGGAGAGAGAAGCAGGAAACGGAGGGAGAGAGGCAGATCAGAGAGAGAGAGAGAGAGAGAGAGAGAGAGAGAGAGAGAAGGGGAGAGGAGCAGAGGAATGAAGAGACAGAGAGCAGTGGGAGAGAGACAACGCAGATGGAGAGAGAGAGAGAGAGTGAAATGGGGAGCAGGGAGGAGAGAAAGAGAGGGAGGGTGGAAAGAGGGGCAGAGGGGCAGAGAGGAGGAAGAGGGAGATAGGTAGAGATATAGAGAGAGAGAACCCAGAGGGAGGGTGAGAGAGAGAGAGGATGGGGAGAGAGAGAGCGCCTGAGAGAGGACGATAGATGGGAGAGAGAAAGAGAAATGGAGGGGAGAGAGGGGTAGATGAGAGAGAGAGAGAGAGAGAGAGAGAGAGAGAGAGAGAAGGGGAGATAGGGAGAGAGAGAGGTGTAGAGGGAAATTTGGGAGAGAGAGAGAGAGAGAGGGGGAATGGAGAGAATATGAAGAGAGGACTGGGTATATAGAGAGAGAGAGTGGGAATGGTAGAGAGAGAGGGGGGGAAGAGGGACATAAGGAGAGAGGGGAAGAAGGGGAAGAGAGAGAGGGAGATGGAGAGAGAGAGGGGGGAGAGAGTGAGCGAGGGATAGGGAAAGTGAGTTCAGAGAGAAAAAGAGGAATATAGAGGGAGGGAGAGGGAGACATAGGGTGGGGGGGGTTTATTTGTGTTAATAGGAACATGCACATGTTCCTGATGCTAATAATGTGTGCGCACTTTAGGAACGCGTGCACGCTATTTGAATTTCAATTTTTTTTGGGTGGGAGTGACAACTCTATCATACGTGTTTGATGAGTTGGTTTCCTCGGATTTAGGTTTGGGATGACAAACCTAGTGGTTCGGTCTGTAAATACATAAAAACCTCCATTTTTATGAATTCCTCTCCATATCTCTATTTTTTACTTTATTTTTCTATAAGCTACACAATTCAGTTATTGATGAAACTACATACACAGATAGAGTTCGTTGTGTAGATTCCAAATATACATTTAAAAAAAAATTAACGATGTTTACTATTTTTAATTTATTTTTGTCTTCACATATATCAAAATCATAGAATACATACCTCTCTTATTTCTGCTATAACTTTTTGTCCGCTTAACCATTTCTCTAATGAGTTATATGTGGAACTAGAGGATATCAATATCTACGATCTAAAAATAATAAAATTGTTTTGATCATGTTAAGACCCTCTTATCCTACATGAACAAAAGACATTGTAATTTCATGGATATTTTGACTATGATAATTTAAAAAAATATAAAATTAATATCATAAATTTCCAAAAATACATGGTACAAAAAAAACGAGTTCTCTACAATCATACACGTTTTTGGAACGAAATTAGATTGTTAAGATACTCAACACGTGCACGAACAAAAACATATACCTTATATTTTGTTGGAAAAATAATATACCATTGTTAGAAAAAATCAAATTTAACATAGTTATTCACAATTTCTACGAATAAACGTTGCATATTTAGAAAGTTAATTCAATTTCCTATGTTTCATCTTCCTTACACCATATTCAAATTCATTGTAAACATACCTTGAATAATCCCTCCAAGTTAACAAATTATTGTTTTTCCAAGTTTGCATTGCCACTAACGCGTCATGAGAGACCATCATTAGCTTGCACTCACCCATAACATTTTTTTCTACTAAAGTCACGAAACAATAGATAGCATGTAGAGTGTTGTGACAAACCCACTCTCCATCATCAGATGCTCTCTCGCTCTCTATGTACCTAGATTCTATAGGATACAAGACCACTCAACAAGGACATTAAATTATTACAATATGAATAGTCTCACTAAGAGAAACATGTATGTGAAATCCCAACCTAGATGGGGAGGATAACAAATTCCCCACCCAACTATTTAAATTACACCCACTTAATTATAAAAAATAAACTATTATATTTTTATATTAATTATATATAACTTTATTTTAATCCATATTTTTTAATCATAAAATAGTTGTATATATCAATTTTTCCATCTTTTAAATTATTAACAAAATAAAATTAAATTAAAATTATGACCAATTAAAATAAAAATAAAATTGCATTGATTATATTAAAGCTTATCAAAATAAGATATTAACTAATTTTTTATTTTCTTTTTCCTTAAAAGTATCAATTGATTATATTAAAGCTTTTGGTTAAATTTTTTCTTTTGGTTAAATTCAATTAAAATAAAAATAAAATTACATTGATTATATTAAAGCTTATCAAAATAAGATATTTAACCAATTTTATTTTTGCTTAAGAGTATCATATATTAAACCTTAGTTAAATTCATTGAAATACTAAGACGAGATAACCTTTTAACTTAAATTTTTTTATAAAAAAATAAAATAAAAATAAAAAACTGTTCAAAATTATAACAATAATTTTTTAATATAATTTTTTTATTAAACAATAAAATAAAAATAAAAATTATTTTAATAAAAAAATTTTTAGAAAACAATAAAATTAAAATTAAAACCATTTTAATATAACTTTTTTATAAAATAAGAACCATTTAAAATTTGTTTAACTTATTGCATCTATGTGCAAAGAGTAGTTTAAATGAGAGTTGGAAATCTCAATTCCAAAAGGTGGATGTAGGGCTAAAAAAAAATGTGCAATTTAAAAAGAGGAAAAAATGGCGTGAATGCAAATCCAAATCTCCAAAATAGGGTNAAAAAAATGTGTTGTCTGCCTGCACAAGAAATTGCATTTTGGTCTTGAACAATATGGTTGAAAACTTAATTTTAAATTCAGACATGACTATTGCATTTTGGTCTTGAACAATATGGTTGAAAACTTTATTTTAATATCAAACATGACTATTGGAAATGATGGATTTAATTTTAATATCAAACATGACTATTGGAAATGATGGATTGTAATGGGCTAAAAATTGTCCTCTCAAACAAGCATGAAATATCATACCCAAATTCAAAATATGAGTTGAAAATAAGTATTATAACCTAAAGTAGAAGGAATTGGAATTTTCATTTATTTTAGGATTGAAAAGAAGATTGAATATAAAACAAGCATGAAATATCATACCCAAATTCAAAATGTGAGTTGAAAATAAGTATTATAGCCTAAAGTAGAAGGAATTGGAATTTTCATTTATTTTAGGATTGAAAAGAGGATTGAATATGTTAACTTCAAGCAAGATAAAAAGTATGCATTCTCCAACTCAGTGAGTGAGCTGGAAAATGCACATTTTGATCTTTATTTTGTGTGCAAAAACTTAATCAGCCTTGTTGGAAGGTACGCTTTCCAATTATGAAGAAGAGTGTTGAAGATGTCTCTTCAATCAAGCCCAAAAACTCTACTTTATCAAGCTTAATGAGAGCTAGAAATGCATTTTTGGAATGACATGATCCCCAAGAATTTAGCTCATGGACGGTGATAGTGCAATTCCCAAGTTCAAAATTGTGCTATTTTGGAATGACATGATGCCCAAGAATTTAGCTCATGGACGGTGATAGTGCAATTCCCAAGCTCAAAATTGTGCTAATTAACATTTAAAGGAATGAACAAATCCAAAACAAGAAATCCACACAAAAAGAGAACGGATACTCGATCTTTCTTGAGGCTACAAAATCTTCTCCTTCATGCTAATAAAGGATACAAAATTGATCTACCAAACAAAAATTGATATGTCTAGCTGGTAATGAAGGTTGAATTCAAGGTTTCAAGCTCTGATTTATGGTTAATTTGGTATTTTCTCCAAAACCTAAAAGAGCTATCTCAAGGAGGTCAAAAACTGTGCTTTAATGGTTTCCCATGAGTTTAAAATCCCATGGCATCTTGTAAACGAAACCATAAATAAAACCATGCCCTATTAGCTTCTCCATTGGAATCCATTCCTTTGCCTGCAACTATAGTAAACTTGTATCCTGCAAATCTATGACAACTATGAGAAAATGAAGACATAAACCAATCCATCAATCACATAATGCAATGAGAGAAAGAATGGTTGCTTGCAAGGAGTTTAACTTTCTATGAAAGGATGATCGTGGCTTCCTCCTACTGCACACACGCTGAACGAAATGGAAAAATTACCCCCTAATTTGACGCTTTAGATCAACTTAGCCATCTCAATTGCAGGTCGATTTGTTGGGAAAAGGATATCTGATTTTATCTTAACCACATAAAATTGTAACAATGAATTTCAATATTTCAATCTTAACTTACAATGATCAATGATTATTATAAGTTTTAAGCACATTCATTTTTTTTTCTCTCTAATATACAAAAATGTGTAACAAAAACCTCTTAATGAAAAAAAATACAAAAATGAAATACATTTGTTAAAATGAAAGAGAAATGATATTTCAAGCCTACCTTTCAGAGCTTGCAATTTAAGGAGAAACTTATGGGCAACATCAAATTCTATTTACTGTTTTATTTACTCTTTTAACAAACCTTTGTCCAGTCCTGTAGGTTTCAAATTTTACATGCCGATAAATATTGTAGATTTAGTATATACCTGTGAAATATCATGTGAGACGTCGAATTCCAGGCCTAATTGGAACACTCATTCAAATATCTAACCTGACACAATCTCTTGCTCCTAGTAAATAAACATTCTATGTTTTTTTTATAATATTCACGGGCTTCTGGTATGTGTGAAGAAAACAAAACAAAAATCATTGATATAAGAAGGTTACGACTGTGAATAACTCTTTGGGATTTTTGCAGTACCATCATCGACAATTAATTCTCCTATGGGTTGCTGGTATGAGTTTTCCTAACAATCTACAAGTAATTTTCACAGGCAAGTGCAATGATACTATCTATTGGTGTATTTGTTGCTGCTTCTATGATGATAGAATAATAATGCTTTTTATATTTAATTCAATCATAGCTAAGCTTAGCTAAGGCAACTTTCACATTCTCAAAAAGTTTTGGAATCATATCTATCCATTCCCATTCACAAAAAAAATATCTACTGATTGAGAGATAGTTCTTCTGCTACTTCTTCTATGATGATATAATAATAAAGCTTCCTTTCTTTAATTTAATAATAGCTACACATAAGATAAATTAATGTACATGTTCTGAGAAGATTTAGGAATCATAACCATTCATAGAATAATATCCATTGATCCAAATATAGGTGTGAAAGGATGGATTTTATCGTAATCTCCGGTGTACGGGTAAAATATTTATGGTTAGGGATAGGGTAGACCCATGGTAGATGCACAATGAGGGTTTTATTTAAGAAAGAGATAACTTGGAAATTAGGGGAGGATTTGTGTGGGAAGAAATGGTTTTCCATGGTGAGGGAAAGAGTAAGGGAAATGGAAACAATAATGCCATGGATGTGGTGATAGAGGGAAGGGTAGTTTGTTTTATTCATAAATTTAGATTTTTCTTTCATAATCTAGTTAGGAGAAAATTGTGATTTTCAACTGCTACAATTTGTCTGTCATATCTAGGATTTTCCCTTTCATTCTTTGTCTGTCATATCTAGGATTTTCCCTTTCATTCCATCTAAAGAGGAAT
>SNQJ01S0034460.1:38534-94579 GCA_010110895.2 Picea sitchensis | reverse complement strand
TAATATTCACGGGCTTCTGGTATGTGTGAAGAAAACAAAACAAAAATCATTGATATAAGAAGGTTACGACTGTGAATAACTCTTTGGGATTTTTGCAGTACCATCATCGACAATTAATTCTCCTATGGGTTGCTGGTATGAGTTTTCCTAACAATCTACAAGTAATTTTCACAGGCAAGTGCAATGATACTATCTATTGGTGTATTTGTTGCTGCTTCTATGATGATAGAATAATAATGCTTTTTATATTTAATTCAATCATAGCTAAGCTTAGCTAAGGCAACTTTCACATTCTCAAAAAGTTTTGGAATCATATCTATCCATTCCCATTCACAAAAAAAATATCTACTGATTGAGAGATAGTTCTTCTGCTACTTCTTCTATGATGATATAATAATAAAGCTTCCTTTCTTTAATTTAATAATAGCTACACATAAGATAAATTAATGTACATGTTCTGAGAAGATTTAGGAATCATAACCATTCATAGAATAATATCCATTGATCCAAATATAGGTGTGAAAGGATGGATTTTATCGTAATCTCCGGTGTACGGGTAAAATATTTATGGTTAGGGATAGGGTAGACCCATGGTAGATGCACAATGAGGGTTTTATTTAAGAAAGAGATAACTTGGAAATTAGGGGAGGATTTGTGTGGGAAGAAATGGTTTTCCATGGTGAGGGAAAGAGTAAGGGAAATGGAAACAATAATGCCATGGATGTGGTGATAGAGGGAAGGGTAGTTTGTTTTATTCATAAATTTAGATTTTTCTTTCATAATCTAGTTAGGAGAAAATTGTGATTTTCAACTGCTACAATTTGTCTGTCATATCTAGGATTTTCCCTTTCATTCTTTGTCTGTCATATCTAGGATTTTCCCTTTCATTCCATCTAAAGAGGAATCATGTCAAGCCTTTTTGAAATCGCCATGACAGTGTGAACCCCTAAAAAATTGCAATATGCATAGGAAACACAAATAATTAATAAAGTAAATGGTGGAAGTTTTTAACTTTTATTTGAGTTTTGAGGTAAATGACAATTTAGTTTATTGCAGATTACACATGCTCAATGGAGGCCATTAAATAAATATGTCATAAAAAAAGGCATCCATGGATCCAGGTATTTCTACGAAGGCATGGACTAAACTACTGACCCAGTATGAGAAGAGGGACTCACACATTGTTGGTCGTTCTTGTCTTTATTGCTCCATCATTTGATCTTCAAGCATTTCCAGTTTCCTAGGATAGGATTTATAACCAATGGAATGGGTACATCAAATTGGTAACTGAACCATAAGAGAGACATCTCCATTTCACATGTTGGAAGGTTTCTTTAGGGTATGCATAGAAACACTTTGTTGGTTCATACAAATTCTTCACGAGAGTCTTTCTCAACAACAACTGCTTCTCTTAATTTGAACTACTTTTTAGATTTGAACGAAGCAAAATTGCCACTAGGTTACGCATATTGATGGAAATGAAAATTTGATCAAGATGGCTCTATTCAAGTAGTATAATATTGTGGTGGTATACTATATTTACTTCACTTGTGTTCTATTTTATGCTCTGATCACATTAATTGCTTATTAATATTCCCAGTCTAGTGTCATGAATGGAGAATTGGAAACAATTTCATTTATGTGTTCATTGGTTATAAGTTCCATCTAATCGAGCACAATCCTTATTTTTCAATCGACAATGATGAAGAGGAGGAAACATCCAAAACATTGAACCTGGAAGAAAAAATTGACTTATAAGATAATAAAGCATCCAATGGATCCTTGTGGGTGTGTTGTAAGAAGAAGATGATAATAGCATTTTGGGTAAAGTCGGTACTGTTGGAAGATCGATTTTCATTGATGTCAACTACAACAAACAAAGAGGAGTTCCTAAATATCATGGGATATATCTCATGCAGAGGATCCATGACTAGAAGGAAGAGCGCTTAGAAGAAGCACAATTGGATCAAAATCCTTGCAAAAGTGCATAAGAAAAACCTATTGACTTAACATAGAAGTTTTGTTATAGTCAGGAGAAACCCTGGCCATTGATCGTTAATCATTAGTAAGGATCAACGATCCTTCATTGTCGATCTATAGGAATATTAATTTCATACTTTCATATCGAGGTGGAGCCAAAGGGATAATTCCCAACTGTTAGATCAAGAGAAATAATCCTCAACCGTAGATCAAAGCCAATTAGATTTCGACAATTTCACCACTTAGATGACTATTGAAGATAAGGTAGAGGTACAAAGCTATGAAGTGTCGAAGCCCCTAAATCTCACCAACCGTTAGATCAAGGGAAAAATTTAGGATTAATGAGAGTCGTTAGATCAAGCAATGGAATGATAGTGTAAGCACTTCGATAGGTATAACTCCAAGGAAGTTGAACAACTTTAGAGTTGTAATTTCCCAAAGTCCCAAAGTGTCAAAATCACACAGAAATGTCACCATTAAAATAAAATATTAATAAAACATAAATGTCACCATTAAAGTTGATTAAATTAAGAGGAACAATGGTTCATTATTAAAAGACACAATGGTTCATATTCATACCTATTGAAATACTATATAAACCATAAAGTATGGTGGAAAGAAAGTGTCTTTGTAGTCTACATCATAAGCAGGAGCAAAGTCCAGGAAAAAAATTGTAAACATTTTTATGTAGTGAGGATGGTAGGGAGGAGCTCAGGAGGATTGCAGTCCTCTACAGGTTAAAGCCTGTTTCATAAGGGAGTTGGCGCTTCCTAGAGTTGGTGCTCTGAAACAAGGGAGTTGGTGCTTCCTAGAGTTGTTTCTCTTAAACAAGGGAGTTGATGCTTCCTAGAGTTTGTGCTCTAAAACCAGGGGATTGGTGTCTCCTTGAGTTGATGCTCAGAAGAAGAGAGATTAGTGTCTTTCACACAATTGTAACTTGTAATTTTTATTGTTGTATTTAAATTTTTATATTCAATACATTCGTGTTGATCAATTGTTATGATTAATTGATTTGTTAATTAATAATTGAATAAAATTTTAAAAGAAGAAGAAATATTGATTCACACCCCCCTCCTAGTATTGGCCAATATTTCAACAATTGGTATCAGAGCGAGTTCCTTCACCACATATTAACCACTGGAAGGTAGATTCTGAAGAGATCAAATGGATCATCAAGAAGGAATGTCCTCCAACAAAGTAAAATTGTTTAAAGGAAATGATTAATCTTTCTGGAGTATAAGAATGAAAAGTTATCTGATGGCCCTTAGTTGTGATGTCTAGAAATTTGTTGAAAATGGTTACACTGCTCAATCTACCCCACCTACTGATACTGGTCCAAAGAAGCTCTGCAATGACAATTCAAGAGTTGTTAATGTTATTGTTGGGGGGTTAACAAATCCTATATTTGTAAAAGTGATGCAATGTAAATCAAAAAAGAAATTTGGGACAAAATGAAGATCATATATGAAGGATATGGAAAGGTCAAGCAAGATAAACTTCAAACACTCATCTTGAAAATCTAAAAATGAAGGAAGACAAAAAAATAGTAGAATATTTATAGAGATTAGATGAAATTGATAATTCAATCATAACATTAGGAGAAAACATAGAATACAAATTCATTGTTCAGAAAGTAATGAGAACATTGACTATGAGATATGATGACAAAGTTTCCACCCTAGAATATAGAGAAAACCTAGACAATCTCACAATGGATGAACTCCATGGGATTCTCATAGCCTATGAGATGAGAATAGGGAAAGAAAATCCATCTAAAGGGGAAACGACTTTCAAGGCATCAAAATCAAAGAAAAATCATAGGCAGATGTCTAATGAATATCAGATATCTAATGAAGAAGTAGCTAACTTCATGAAGAAACTCAAGAAAGAAACTGGTAAATACAAGGGAAAGCTTCCTCTAAAATGCTTTAATTATGGAAAGATTGGGCATTTTTATTCCAAATGTCCCTATCCAAAACAAGAAGAAAGTGATGATGAAATAACTTTCAAGGAACATAAAAAGAGAAAAACCAAAAAAAAAATGAAGAATACCTTTTACACCAAAGAGGACAACAGTTCATATGAAGAAAGTGAATATGTAGAGTCAGAACATCTATTTATGGGTATAGAAACCCAATATAATCCTTATAAAAATACTTTTGAGATTGAGGAAAAATCTGAGGTTGAAGGAGAAGTAGACCTTTAAGCATAACTAATCAGTTCTCTGGATGAACTTAGAAAGTATAAAAAAAGGAAAAAGTTACTGAGGGGACAACTGCTAGAATTTGAAGAAGCACAACAATCAAGAGGAAATGAAGTTTCAAAACGCATCAAAGAATCAGATAAAATCATCATTGACATGATGACTCAACTTCAAGAAGCCAAGAGAAATGAGGAAGTCTTGAATAAGCAACTCAACGAAAAACAACAATACTGTAGGAAGCTAGACACTGAAAATTTTCAACTAAAGAGGGAACTTGAGAAAGGAAACAACCAATCAATATTTGAGAAAAATTCAAAAATCTTAAATGAACTTTTAGTCAAAGATCACCAAACAAAAATACATGACTAGGATATGATCAAGGTTTAACCTCTAGAAAATAGAAGACCGACAAACAACCAATCAGTTATGCAGGTGCTCTTAAAATCCCCTTAAAAGGGGAAGATAACAAGGGGAAGATTGTACCATTAAATATTGTTCGTAATAAATAGAAATCAACACCCCCTACAAAAGAAAAAGACGAAAAAAAGAATACAATGACCAGAAGGACTCCCCCTAAGAGATTTAATATATATTCCTTGGATATTTCTACTCTTGCAATAAATTTGGACATAAAGCAGTACATTGTGAAGCCTGTAGAAAGTACAATCCTAAAAATGTCCAAAGATATAAGAACAATAAGAATAATGTCGAGAAAATAAATTATAATTCATTCTCTCCTTTACAAGATTACAATGTTGAATGTCACAAGTGAAACAATTATGGTCATAAAGCCAGTGAATGTAGATTGACAATGCAATCCTTGAAGATAAGTATTCCCAACAATAAAGATAAAAATATTTGGAAAGAAAAACACGTGGAAGAAAAGGTAACATAATGTAAAGTAGCCATGTATGCCAAGAACAAAAAGTGTCAATGGTATATTGACAGTGGATGCACTAAGCATATGACAAGATATAGAAGAAAATTTCTCAATCCGAAAAAGAAGGAAAAAGGAAGTGTCACATTTGGAGATAATGTATCTGCCAAAATACTTGGAAAAGACACAGTCACTCTGGGAAACAAGAAAAATAAACAGAAAAAGTGCTACTAGTTGAAAATATGAAGGCTAAGCTTCTAAGTGTAATCCAAACTTGTGATCAAGTACATACACTCATTTTTTACTCCCAGAAATGTGAAATTAGGAAGGAAGGATCAACAAAATTAGTAGTTATTGCACCAAGAACCTCAAGTAATGTACATATTTTAGATATTGAAAAAGAATAAGACTTCTACATGAGTCAAGTAGATGAAAGTTGGCTATGGAAAAAAATAATGGGACACTTGAGATTTGAAAATATAATCAAAGTTAGTAGAAAGGAAGCAGTGAAGGACGTGCCAAAGGTTATAAAACCTTCAGACCCTATGTGTAAGCATTTGCAAATTGGGAAGCAGACAAGAGTCAGATTCAAGACAAAAGAATAATCTACATCAAGACCCTTGGAGCTTGTTCACATTGACCTCTATGGGCCTACTAGGACTAATAATAAGTATACAAGGGGAACATTACTTCATTTTATTTATTGATGACTATAAAAGGATGAGTTGGGTATACTTCCTCAAAGAAAAATCAAAGGCATTTGAAAAGTTTAAGGCATTCAAAGATTATGTGGAGAATGAGACAAATATAAAGATAAAATGTCTGAGATCAGACAATGGAGGGGAATTTACCTCTAAATAATTCAATAAGTTTTGTGAAGATCATGGAATCAAGAGACAATTTTTAACTCCAAGAACTCCTCAATGGAATCGAGTTGTTGAAAGGAAAAAAAAAATTGTTCAATAGGTTGCAAGAACAATGTTGAATGAATAAAAAATTCCATATAATTTTTGGAGAGATGCAATATATACAACAGTTCACAAACTCAACCGATAACATATTAGAGTTAACCATAGAAAGACACCTTATGAGCTATGGTTTGGCAGACCAACATCAATCAAACACTTCAGAGTCTTTGGGAGAAAATGCTATATTAAGAGGGATGATGATAACCTAGGAACATTTTATTCCAGATTATATGAGGGGATATTTCTTGGTTACCCACCCAACAAAAATTATTACAGATTCTATAATATAAGATTTCACAAAATAGTATAAAGTGAAAATGTAAAAGTAGATCTAAAATTTGAGAAAAATAAAATATCAAGATAAAACAAAAATTGATGAATGGAGAAGAACTAGTGATGATGAAGAAGATGGCGAATCACAAAATGAAGAATATGTTGAAGAAATACAAGAGAATGAACCACAAACTGATGAAGAAAAGGATGAGGAAGAAACACCCTTGCCAAAATCTCCATCAAAATGAGTTCAAAAGAATCACCCTGAAAGACAAATCATAGGGGGGTAAAAGTGGAGTAGAAACTACTTACATTTGAATCAGAACAAACAATGCTTTCTCTGGTAAAACCCAAATCATTTTTGGAAGCCAACATGAATGAATATTGTATAAAATAAATGAATGAAGAACTTGACCAAATAGAGAAAAATCAGACCTGGGAACTGGTACTAAGACCAAAAGACAAAAATGTGATAGGGACCAAATGGGTTTTCAAGAATAAACTTAAGGAAAAGGGATATGCTCAAGTTGAAGGAATTGGATTTGAGGAGACATTTGCCCCAGTGGAAATATTAGAAGCTATTATAATTTTTTTGTCATTTGCATGCTTCAAAAACTTCAAAATCTATTAGATGGATGTCAAGTCAGCATTTATAAATGGAACCTTATAGGAAGAAGTCTATTTAGAACAACCTGAAGGATTTAAGTTGACATAAAATCAAGAGTATGTATGTAAACTAAAAAAGGCTTTGTATGATCTTAAACAAGCTCCCAGAGCATGGTTTCCAAGGCTTGATAACTATATACAACAACAAGGATACAAGAGAGGGACTATTGACAACAACCTATATATCAAAATTGAAGAACAAAATATGATTGTTTTTGTGGTATATGTGGATGATGTCATTCTTTGAAGTAATTTGACTATACTTAGAAAATGGTTTGCTAGATAAATTCATAAAGAATTTGAGATTTCTATGCTAGGTGAACTAACATTCTTCTTGGGTTTACAAGTTACTCAGACAGACAAAGGGATATTCATATCCCATACCAAATATATCAAAGAAATTCTAAAGAAATTTCAAATGGAAGATTGCAAATCTATGAGAACTCCCATGGTTACATGATGCAAACTAAGCTTAGATGATGATTCACCAAAGGTAGACTAAAACATGTATAGATCAATGGTTGTTATCCTGTTATATGTAACAACAAAAAAGACCTGATATCATACAAGTTGTAGGACTAATAGGAATATTTCAATATGCACCTCAAGAGACTCATTTGAAGGTAGTAAAAAGGATATTCAGATATCTAAGAGCTACCTTGTATTTTGGATTATGGTATCCAAAAAAATTATTTTACATTAAATGCATATACTTATGCAGATTGGGATGGTAGTGTGGATGATAGGAAGAACACCAGTGGAGTAGCATTCTTCCTAGGAAAGTGTCTAGTATTATGGCTAAGTAAGAAGCAAACATTTATATCACTGTCAATAGAAGAAGATGAATATATTTTTGCTGCCACCTACTGCACTCAAGTAATTTGGATGAAAAAAACCCTAGAATACCTACAAGTAAAGTATGATCGTCTAATTCTTCTTAACTGTGACAATACCAGTGCTATAAACCTCTCTTGGAATCCTGTTATGCATTCTAAAACCAAACATATCCCAATTAAATACCATTTTATGAGAGATCGGGTTTCTCAAAAGATAGTCAAAGTGGAATATGTTGATACTAAAGAGAAAATTGCAAATATATTCACAAAACCTCTACCAAGAGGTGCTTTTGAAAATATTCGACAGAAATTGGGAGTAATTCCCATACCTCATTAAAACAAAAAAATCTTCATCAAATAGAGGGAGCACATGAACAGGGGGGGGGATCATCTTAGGGAGAGAAAAGGAAGATCTCTTCTATCATTTCTATCAAAGGGGGAGGATACACAGTAAAACAAAAAAGGGGGATAATATTTCGAAGAAAGGTTTTACTAAGTTTCCATCAATGCCAAAGGGAGACATTGTTGGAAGATCGGTTGTCATTGATGTTGACTGTAGGAAACAGAGAACGAGTCCTAAAGCTCCGGATATATAGCACATGAAAAGGATCCACGAAAAAAAGGAAGAGCACTTGGAAGAAGCGTGATTGGATCGAAATCCTTGCATAAGTGCATAAGGAAAACCTATTGTTTTAACAAAGAAGTTTTGTTAAAGTCAGGAGAAATCATGACCGTTGATCGTTAATCAATGGTAAGGATCAACGATCCTTCATCGTCGACAAAAACCATGGTGCAAATTCATAGGAACCATCGATCTATAGGAATATTAATTCCAAATCGTTAGATCGAGGCGGAGCCAGAGGGATAAGTCCCAACCATCATATTGGGATCGATAATCCTCAACCATAGATTAAATCCAATTATAAGTCGATGATTTTCTTTGGCGACTATTAAATATAAGGCAGAGGTACGAAGCTACGAAGTGTTGAAACCCTGAAATCCCACCAACTGTTAGATCTAGGGAAGAATTTGGGAGTAATGTGAGCCGTTAGATCAAGAAGTGGAAGGATAGTGTAATAAATTTGACAGGTATAACTCCGAGGATTTAAACAACTTTAGATTTGTAATATCCCAGAGTCCCGGAGAACCGAAATCACCTAGGCTGTCGATCTAAGATCCCTTCATGACATTTTTCAATCTTTTGATCAAGTAGTCCAGATTAATGATCTAGGAGGGAGACATGTGGCAAAAGATGACGTCTGGCCTAATCAACTGGTGACAAGTGTCAAGTTCCATTTGGCACATAAGGTCCATGAGAGTCATGAATCAAGGTGACACGTGGCTCCACATTAGCAGGTCCACATCAAAAGGACCATGTCAGCAATGGGTGACACGTGGCATGCATACCATGGGTCCATGTCAACCTAGGAGACGTCATCATGCCACGTCACTTTGGGATTATGGGCTCCGGGGATGTCGATCTTATCCTACCAGCATAAATGTTCAAAGTTCTGAAGGCCAAATTTTAGGGTTAATCCATGATTAATATAATTAATACATGACCTAATATGGCCACATCATTTTGGGGTTTCGACTCTCCGGGGATCTCTAGTCTCTCTTACCAACTAAAACATCAAAGTCCCGAAGTCCTGAAGGCCCTAAGAAACCAAAATAAGGATCGTCCATCTCAACACTTGATTAATTCATAATCGTTGGATTTAGATAGTGGAAGAATAGAATAAGGGGTACTATCAACCAGTAGCAACCAAACACCTACACTTTATGACCACTTTGGTAGGTCAAACTCTGGAAGAATGCAAGGATATCTTGAAGGTCAAAGTACGAAGGACTTATTTCCAACACCGGTCTCATGATAAGGTAAAGGAGTTGATTAGGGGCGACAAGGGCCTAGAAGTAAATAAGCCCGCGAACATTAGAATAAGGAATTATGTACACAAATAAGGGCAGAAAGAGAAAGCGTTAAAGGAACAATGCTTAGAGTGGATAATCTCATGGTTTCAATCTCGTGGTCACAAGGAAAGTGGATTGAAGGAATCACTTATCTGCAGATTTCTAATCCAGAAACAAGAAAACAATATGTGAAAGGAATAAAATGATAAAACAAATTATAAGGGATATGAAGTCTTTTAAAATTAAAATCAAATATTAATAAAACAAAAATGTCACCATTAATGTTGATTAAATGAAGAG
This sequence comes from Picea sitchensis, assembly GCA_010110895.2. NCBI lineage: Eukaryota > Viridiplantae > Streptophyta > Pinopsida > Pinales > Pinaceae > Picea > Picea sitchensis. The sequence continues at coordinate 84,565 of SNQJ01S0034460.1, read as the reverse complement.
GCACAATGGTTCATTATTAAAATACACAATGGTTCAAATTCATACCTATTGAAATACTATATAAATAAAAAAGTATGGTGGAAAGAAAGTGTTTCTGTAGTCTACATCAGAAGTAGGAGCATAGTCCAAGAAATAAAATGTTAACATTTTTATGCAGCGAGGGTGGTAGGGAGGATCTCAAGAGGATTGTAGTTCTCTGTAGGTTAAATCATGTTTCACATGGGAGTTGGTGCTTCCTAGAGTTGGTTCTCTTAAACAAGGGAGTTGGTGCTTCTTATAGTTGGTGCTCTGAAACAAGGGAGTTGGTTCTTCCTAGAGTTGGTCCTCTGAAACAAGGTAGTTGGTGCTTCCTAGAGTTGGTTCTCTAAAAACAAGGGATTGGTGTCTCCTTGAGTTGGTGCTCAAAAGAAGAGAGATTGGTGTCTCTCACACGACTGTAACTTGGACTTTTTATTGTTGTATTTAAATTTCTGTATTCAGTACATTCTTGTTGATCAATTGTTATGATTAATTAATTTGTTAATTAATAATTGACTAAAATTTTAAAAGAAGAAGCAATATTGATTCACCCTCCCTCTCAGTATTGGCCAATATTTCAACAGGTACGTAGTCTACATCGTTTGGGATGGGATGCAAGCAATAATTATCAACTGCATGATTTAAACTTGATGAGATTTTATGAAAAAAAATAATAACAACATCACTATCCATTCTTTTCCATTTACTTTAAGATTCTTTTCCATTCACCGTAAGATGTAAGTAATTGTAGATAGTTTCTACCTTAACTTCATATCCAAGATGTCCAACTTTCCAACAACAACTTCAGCCCATGAACGAATGAACAATGTATCTCCAACTGACAAACAATGTATCTTCATCTAATCAGTGATGCATTGTATATGAAGCACAATATGACGGTGGACAAAGGCCTATGTAGAAGCACTCTATGGTGGTGGAGGAGAAAGTCCTATGCAAAAGCACCATGTGGGAATGGATGAAGGGAGTAGAGTGATAACAAAACTCACCACATACATAGACCTGTTTGGTATTTGATATAATGCATCATCATCCTTATTCAATAAACTCATTTTCATCATCATAAACGACTTCAATAAACTTAGTATGTATAAGCTTGCAGAAAATGCTTTTTGTTAGAGCCTATTAAGAGACGTACATATATATAATAGACTAAAAACTTAGGCTAAGATTTATGATAGACAAAAAACTGAGACTATTTAAGATGAGCCCGACAATAAAAATTTGATCTTGTTAACCAATAATATATTCAATAAAATCAATTTAAATAATATAAAATAATAACTATTTTTTAACTATGTATGAATTTTTTCCCATGTATGAGTTTGGAAAGAAAAAAAAATTAAAAATCAAACAGAAACTGATTAATAGTCAAAGCCCTATCAAATACTAGAATCTCTAACTTACCTTCGAGAGGGACGGATAAGAAATACAACATCTACTCCTTTACATGTATACAACATGTGGTCCTACTAAAGACTAATAAATAACATAACATCTATTCTTTTACATGTATAAAGCATGTGGTCCTACTAATTTTAAATAATGCATGTATAAGTATGTACCTTTCTGTTATACGAGTGTTGAATATAAATCAAATTTCATCCCATGTCTCTGGATGCTTCTAATTGTAACCCCTCAAGAGATGAACCAATGACTTGTTGACTACTTTTGTTTGCCCATCTATCTATGGATGGAAAGTTTTAAATCTCTTCAACTTGATTTCCATATTCTCCTAAAGTGTAGTCCAAAAGGCATTGAGAAATATGGTATCCCTATCTGAGATTATGCTTCTTGGTATCCCAAAGTGCACCCAAACATTTTCAAAGAACATGTTTTGTTGCTTCTTGTCCTTTGATAGTATTTTATAAGGCATAAGAATGCATGTCGTGTTGAACCTGTAAACTACCACAAACATATAGTCATGTTCCTTCTTGGTTGTTGGAAAACCACCTAAAAAATCCATGGAGATGCTATCATAGGGTCTAGTGGGTACAAAAAAGTTGTATGCATCCTCTAATAAACTAGGCTACATCTTTCATTCTGGGCCAATACACATAATTTTGTAAGTTGAAAACTATCTTCCAAACACCAAAATTTTCAACAAACTTAGAGGTGTGAGCCTCTTTGATAAGTTGTGATCTTTCACCTTTAGGAACACACAGATTTCCTATATTGTATAGAAATCCATTCTTTAGGTGATAGTTAGCCTTATCATCACCATCTTCTACATGAATTTGATCCTATAGTTGTTGAAGCACCACTTTAAATTCCTCATCTTCAGTGTATGCCTCTTTGTATGCATCATGGTTAAAAGGTTCCTTGTGCATAAGATTTTTCAAAGTTGCAAACTTGGATGTGGGTGTCCTTGAAAGCATGTCTACCAACTCATTAGTTTCACCTTTCTTATATTTGATGAGTATATGAAACTACTGAAAAAACCCCATCCACTTTGTTAGCACTCCGTAATTTCTCAGGTTGAGGAAGAAATTGACAGAGATAACCACAAACCACTTTGGAGTCCAGGATATATCCACCCTAGACGTAGAGAGGGCTCTCTATATTTGATTTAGCTATGTTATTTTGATATTTTAGGCTAGTTATGATAGGCCAAGGTTTTTTTATTTGTTTTTTTAATTGTTTGGTTGGAACGAAGAAAATGGGCCATTGGGCAATGGGGTCAAAGAGTCTGTGTAAAATTAAGGTAGATTCTACAAGAAACATTACAGGGAAGGATAGGCACCTATGTTGGATCTATTCATATTAAATGGAATGAATAAGAAGGAAAAGAGGGGAAAGTCCACTAAGCAAAGGAGCAACTATGAATTCCTTCACTCGGTTTCAGATGAAAAACATATAGATCATTAAAAAACCAGAGGGAGAGTATATGAAATAAATTATGTTCTTTTGACTTTATTTTAATGATTAGAATGGTAAATACATAAAATGGTCACAAATAATGATAAAACATTTAACAAAGGTAGGTGTACTCCACCAATATAAATGCCACAAGAATTCTATAAATGCCTCAACTGTATTATTTTTGTCAAATGGTGTACACTAGCTCCACACTATGATTACCAAGTATACAACCCTTTGTTTGATTCTCTTGGGTCTACATATAGATACAAAACAAATTTCCCCATATGAGGGGTCAAATCCTACCTCCTAGGATCAGATCACAAAAGGATCTCTAACAATACCCAAAGCTAGGAAAGTCAAAACAAACTTCCCAGTTTAGCTCAATTTGACTTTGACAAGCATTCAATATCACCAAATCCACATGGAAAACTCTAATTCAACCCCATGACACTTAATTAAATCATGTACATTCACTATATTTCGAATTACATCAGTGGGAATCAACTTTGACCAAGAAAATAAAAAAACGGTCACATTTCCCAGAAACGCAACACCAATCTGCGAAAACGTAGCGCCAACCTTGGAGAGGAGTTTTTAAAACCTTCCACTACTCCAAATCCATATATAAAAGTCTCAATGGAAATCTTGGGATGTCTAGTTCACATTGGAGTCATCAAGATTTGAAAACCCTTGCTCCAAACCCCTCAAAACTTGGCTTGAAGTCAAACTATCCAGAAACGCAGTGAAAAGAGAAACAGGGAAGACAAACTCATATATATTTAACCATAAAACCTATGAAAAAAATGGAGGTTATTATGATTGGTTCCATTCTTAAAATAAACCTCCTTTTTTTTTCTTCGAAAATTCATCTTCATTTGGTCATAAACCTCCTTTTAACATGATGACAAAAACGGAGTCAAAAGCACAACAACAGTTCTGGAACAACTATATTTTGGGCATATCTCTCAAACGGTAAATCCAAATAGGATGAAATTTTCAAAGAAAGTTAATATCATCATAATTCACCTCCAAAAAAAATCTCAGCTCAATCAGAGTCACAAATCTTGAGAAAATTCCAAAATGGTTGTAGATGATGATGGCTCATTTCGCGAAAACCATGCATTAGTTTGAGATGAACTTAAGTGGGTATTTTCATCTCATCCCAATGCATATCTCATAGAAATTTCATGGAAAAGAAGTGTGGGGTTTTAAATATATGACGAGAACATGGTGACTATGTAAAAACGCAATGCCGCCCTGCAAAAGTGCAGCGCCCAAGTTGTGAAGTACTTTTGAAGGCCTTCCTATGCTCCAAATTCACTTCTAAAAGATGCATTGGAAAGAGGAGGATGTATAGTTGTCATTAGAAACCTAAATAAAGCCAAATTTATGCTCCATGAGGGATAAAATTTCATTTTCCCACAGCTACTCCAAAAAGCGTAGCGCCTGGTGCAGAAAGGTGACAGAGAGTGATTTTTGACCTATTTTTGGGCATTTTCTCCCAACCTGTTTACTGATAAGGAACCAAAAGTATATATATGACATATGTAGGGTACTATCTATCCACCAATATAAACTTTTTGGCATTCGGAGGTCTGAGTAAAAAATGCAGCACCAAGGCATTGTGCTTTTGGCTGAACTGATATTTCCAATTTAGGCCAAAAGTCATAAAAAACCAAAATTTTACAACATTTTTTCAAAATTTGCCCAAAATTGTTCCATGAATCCAGGAGATGATATGTTAAGCCATGAGGGACGCCTCATCTAGAAAGTCAATTTTTTCCTTCTCTTTTTGCCTCATTATGGTTTGCTTTAGTTTCTTCTTCATTTGCTTGATTCTGATTTGGAAGACCTTGTTCCTTGTATAATAATGCATGTCCATGTGTCTTTGTAAATTGTTGTTTGTGTTTTCCGTATTAAGAAGATTCTCCAAGTGGAAATTCATCCTATCAAACCAATATTCCCTTTCTTTCTCAATTTCTGTCAGAATGAGTTTATCAATAGTCATTAGGCATTTTGGTAAAGATGGTTCCTTTTGCAGCTCAAGTGCCCTCTTGAGACCTCATGTTGTGTTGGTGAATTCAAAGGTGTAGATTGACTGGTTGACTAATATGGTGATGAATAAATTTCTTTGATGACTCCTCAAAATGAGTGATGGCATGACTAAATCATGAACTAAAAGTAGTAGTAACACACCTAGACACACTAACCAGTGACCAAATTTTTATTTGAAGACCTAAAAATTTGACCTAGGACCCTATTAACAACCTTGAAAGAGCATATTTGATCATTGGTGACTGACAACACTGAAAAACACTAATAGGGGAAAAGTCATCCGAGGAAACCAAGCAAGTCGGGAGCTTTCATGAGAGCACCAACAAATAGAAACTGAATAATCAGACTTCCTATAATTTATAGGACCCTAACACACTTGAAGTGTCTGGTTTGTTGAAGATTACTTTATGATTTCTAATACTATAGTGGTTACTGATAAATGTGGATATTGGTTCCCTTTCCCTTTAGGTAGTGCTTCCACTTCTTAATAGATTTAACCATGACCTAGAGTTCCTTATTGTATGTAAGATAGTTCATGACTCCACGGTGATATGTTTTTTAATGATAGCATACTAACTTATCTCCCTGCATCAAGACTGCTCCAATAGCATATCCACTAACAGTCATCTCCACTTCGAAAAGATTATGCAAATTATGTAATGCAAGAATTGGTTCTTGGTTGATATTTTGTTTCAACTCATCAAAATCTTTATATTGATTCTTACACCACTGGAAACTCTTACCATTGGTTTTTAGGGTATGAAGTGGCACAACCATAGCTGAGAAGGAAGTTATAAACTTCTACAAGTATCACATTTCCCTAACAAAGATCCTATCTTCAATGACATTAGTAGGAACTAGATACTTTAGGATAAAATCCATCTTCATGGGATCTATCTTGAGTTCCTCTCTATCAATCATAGACCCCAAATACACTGATAATTGCTAAGAAAACTCAATTTTCTTAAGGTTAGCCAACAACTGATGATTTTTTAGAGTCTCTAACACTTGCATGAGACGTGAGATATGCTTTTCCTAGGTAGAGATATAAACCAATATAGCTTCTAAGTACATTATTGCAAATGAATCTAGAAAGGGACACAATACATCATTCATCAAACACATAAATGTAGTCGGTTCATTACATCAACTAAAAGACATTACCAATCATCAATATATACCTTACCTTGTCTTGAAGGTGGTCTTCCATGTGTCTTATTCTTTAACTCACACTTGGTGGTATGCTAATTTGAGATGGAAGTTGGTGAAGTAATTGGTATGCTACAATTGATCTAACAAATCATCAATCTCGGGTTGAGGGTATCGATTCTTGAGGGTGATCTTGTTTAAATATCTGTAGTGAATACACATTCACCAAGTCCCATCCTTATTGGTTACTATGATGATAGGTGACCTATAATGTTAGGTTCTTGGTCAAATTACTCCTTTCTCTAGAAACTGCTACAATTGTTGCTTCACTTCGTCTGTTTCTAGGACACACTGTCTATACAACCCAATACTTGGAAATGGGGAGTCAGGAAAAAACTATATTTTGTATTCCACTTCTCTCTTAGATGGTGACCATTTAGGATCCTGAAACACTTGTCTATATGCCTACAAAAACTCCTCCAATTGACATTTCTATTCTTTAGTACATCCCTCCAAATATTCCTTTACTTTTACTAATTCATCACCTATCTTTTTCTCTCTTAAGAAAAGCAATACAAACTTCCCACTAGAACTAATCAATTTCTTGGCTTGGATATCACTCACTGAAGTGATATCAGATTTACCTTTGTTTTCATTTATGATGAAAGACTTCTCATCCTTGATCAAGTAGTATTGGTTTTATCTCCTCATGAATATTGCATCCTTCATATACATGTAGGGGCTTCCAGACACCACACCACACACATCAAGTGGTACTACATCTATCATCACTTTATCAATATAGTTTTCACTTATACAAAATTTTATCTTACATTTTTTAGTGGCGTTGAGGTATGCATTTTAATTTACCCATCCCTATGGATATGGGTTAGGATGATCATGAAATTACAATTCAATCTTGTTGCCCAAATCTTCTTCTATGAGGTTGGTATGTGAACCAAAATCAAATAGGGAATTCACCTTTGTATTCTTGATCTGGATATTAATATGGAAATGTTAAGTGATGTCCTTCTCTTCCTTGTGATGAAGAATACTCAGTTTCACGTCCTTGTACATTATAATGCAGACAATATTTTCATCCACATCTGAGTTTCTCTCTACCAATTTTCCTGAATACATGGCTAGCAGGTTATTCTTCTTGGAATCCTTCTTACAGTTCTTTGGATTCATCTCTTTATGTAGCTTCCAATACTTATCTTTGGTGTGACCATTTATATTACAATGGTTGCAGTGTTTTTTTGGATGCTTGAACTAATGTGTAGTGTTTATCTTCTTGTCTTTTCCTTTCCACTTACTCTTCTCCTCCTGGGAAGAATCTTGGTGGTATTTCTATTTGGAACCAATTGGATATCCTTTCTTATTGCCTATATTCTCTAGGTATTGTGCTTACACATAGGCCTCATCAACTATCCTAGGTTTAAAGAGCATGACTTTCTTCCAAAAATGATTGAGTATACCCTCAGATAATTTAGGAGTACATATGGGTTCTTTGGATATATACCCAACATAATCAACATTTTTTGTAACTTAGTGGCATACTCTTGCACACTTTTTTCTTGCCTCTTCCTGAAGTGATGTGAATAGATCCACTAGTTCTCTACATACCCAATAAGGTAGAACTAGGACTTGATGTTAGGTACCAAATCTATTATAATAGAAACAAACAAAAATATTGCAAAGAATAACAACGGAACGACACAATAGATGAAACCACAACACCAAAATAATATCTTTATTGATAGGAAACAATATTCACTTGCCTCTTCGAGGGGGAAATCTCTAGCAGAGAAGTGTTCTATTGCAATAAATATCAAGAAAAAACTTCTCATGCCCTCAACTCCTATTTATACTAAATCTATCTACCACAAGAACAATCTAGAGGAACTTCTAGAAGCAGAAGCTTCCATTAGGTCTTCTTACATTTGACTTATTCTTCCTTATTACTAGGACTTATTAATATTTGTATTTATTAAATGGAAAATAGATTATTCTACCTACATGATGGGTTAGGGAGGTTAGGTCCCTAACATTCCCTCCCCCTTAAAAACAATCTTATCCTCAAGGATTGAGATGAGGAAATTGTTGCAGAATGGTAGATGGCTCCCAAGTGGCATATGCTGGAGTTGTATCTTTCCACTGTACTAACACTTCCTTGATGGTGCGATGATAGAGACAATGCTCACATTGGTCCAATATTTCTTGTGGATATAGCTATATGGATCCTTCTTCATCCAAATCAGGGACACTAGTTTGAGTTTGACACTTATTTCCAATCGCCTTCTTTAAGCATGAGACATGAACAACTAGATGGAGCTTAGAATGACTTGGAAAGGATAACTAGTAGGCGACACATCCCACACACTTGAGAACTGTATAAGAACCATAAAATTTAGGTGCAAGTTTCTGAAACACCTGGTCCCCTTCAACAAATTGATGTTTAAAACAACCTTGATCTACTTGTTCTTCATGCGATTCTAAGCCATTACCAAATTCTCTTTGAGGGAACAAAGAATATCCTCTTGAAATGTAAGAGTTTTTTCAACTTCATGAACCTTCAAGACACTTGGAATGTATGAGAGAATGAAAGGTGTATTTTTTCCATATATTGCTTCAAAAGGAGTCATGCGAGTAGTTGTATGGTAAGAGGTATTGTACCACCATTCAACAAGTGGTAATCAATGATCCCACTGATTATGTCTCTCAGATGAAAAAAACTTCAAATATTTTTTCAAATACTTGTTGACAAATTCAGTTTGGACATCATTCTGAGGATGATAAGTTGTACTGAGATGCAATTGGGTTCCCTGTAGCCTGGACAATTCTTGCCAAAATTTTCTGGTGAAAGTGGGATCTCAGTCAGAAACAATAGAATGAGGCATGCCATGAAGCTTGAAGATATGATCCATGAAAAATTGAGCCACAGTGGAGGCGATAAATGGGTGTTGAAGAGCATAGAAATGAACATATTTGGAAATATGATCAACTACCACCATGATGATTGACTTATTTCCTAATTTAGGTAAGCCCACAATGAAATCCATAGATATATCCCTCCAAATAGTGGGTGGAATTGGAAGTGGTTGTAGTGTGACATAGGCCTTAACTGTTTCTCCCTTGTTGTGTTTATAGACATCACATTCCACCACAAAAGTGTGGATGTCATGTTTCATACTATCCCAGAAAAAAGAACGTTTGACCTTTTCATAGGTTTTGGTAAACCATGAGTGTCGAGTTGTGGGTGTAGTATGAAGCTCAAAAAGCACAGTGTATTTAAGTTGTGATTTTTTCCTAAAATATAGATGACCTTTTGTAGAAAATCTCATCATGGTGCCAAGAGTACCCTAGGGAAACTAGAGAATTGGCCTGCAATTGTTAGACCAGATGCGAAAATATGGGATATTGCATCCATTCCTGGTGAACATCTTGGAGCCAATTTGGTACAATGAAGGAGAGGGACCCTTCATCTTCATATTTTCTTGAAAGAGCATCAACAACCATATTTTATTTTCCTTTCTTGTAAATGATCTCATAATCATATCCAAATAGCTTAGTCACCCATTTTTGTTGCTCCGGGGATGATAGAGGTTGCTCCAGAAAATACTCGAGGCTCTGATGATCTGTCTTAATTTGGAAGCTTTGCCCAAATATATAAGGGCACCAGAGATCCACGACATGAAAAATATACAACATTTTTTTTTAATAGATTGATTGGCCCAAATGTCACTTTGACCATTTTTTCTGGTAAAGGCCAAAGGCCAACCATATTACATAAGGAATGCTCCAATTCCTTTCCTTTAAGAATCACATTACAGGATAAATTTCTTTGTGAATTCAGGAAGGGATAGGACAGGAGTGGTGCACATAGCCTCCTTCAAGGCTTGGAAGGAATGATCAACTGTTGGAGTCCAAGTGAAAGTATTCTTTTTAAGGAGAGTAGTGAGGGGGGCCACAAATTTTCCATAATTCTTAACAAACTTGTAATAATAGTTTGTTAAACCCATAAAACTACATAAGATTTTGAGAGTCTTGGGGCTAGGCCAATCCTACATAGCTTTAATTGTCTTAGGATCCACCCTGGCACCATCCTTTCCAACAATATGACCCAAGTACTCCACTTTCGAAGCTCCAAAATCACATTTAGATTTTTTAAGGAAAATTTGGAGCTAAGAGAGTAGATGAAGAACTTGATCCACATGAGAAAGATGGGTTCTCCATGTTTTACTATGGATGAGAATATCATCAAAGAATACTAAGATAAAATGACGGATAAAAGGATGAAAGACATGATTGATGAGGCTTTGGAAAGTGGAGGGAGAATTACACAAGCCAAAGGGCATGACCAAGAACTCATAGTGGCCCTCATGAGTTCGAAATGCAGTTTTAGGAATGTCTACCTATTTCATATGTGTCTGGTGGTAGCCAGAATGAATATCAAGTTTAGTAAAGTATTGGGCACCACTTAATTCATCCAAAAGATCATCAATGATAGGAAGGGGAAATTTTTCTTTTATGGTGATTTTGTTGAGGGCACTAAAGTCAGGACACATTCACCAAGAGACTTCTTTCTTAAGTACCATGACCATAGGAGAAGAATAGGGGCTAGTACTAGGATGGATAACACCCGCAACTAGCAATTATTGAACAATTTTCTCAATTTCATTTTTTTGGGAAAAGGGATGACGATAAGGACAAACAAAGGGAGGAAGGTTTTCGGGGAAGAGATGGGGAATGGAATGATCATGGACACCATGAGAAGGGGGGAGTCCATGGGGAGTGGAAAAAACAACTTGATATTTGGAGAGGATGGATTGGAGGTCAAGATGCACAGAGGGTGTCTCAGTGACTTGAATGGAATGGAATTGTGAAATGATGTCAGTGCTATAGCACAAAATTCCACAGCTATTTATTTATGATATGGCCCACCCTTCCCTTTGGCTTGCAAAATAAAATCCCACCTTGCCTCATCCAAGTCATATAAAAAACATGGTTTTTGAACATATCCACAAGTTTCCTTTGAGAAACACATGGAGTACATATGCGCCTTTATAGTGTGCAACCTGCAGATGCCCTAAAAAATGATGAAAAATAAAAAAAATATATGATATTTTGGGCGGGTTTTTTGGTTGGGCTTGTTTCCCAATGTCCCCAAGATCATACAAAACATATTTCAACCTACCCAACCCCTTTGGGAGAGTATAAAATCACCTTTGGGGGAAATAATGAGGACAAGTCTAATGGTGCAAGGTTATGCTGAGAGAATTGAGCAAGCTTTCCTTCCCCTTCATCCTCTGAGAAGTTTTCCAGAGTTACTTCTTCTCGTATATAGTCATAAGGTGTATTCCTATCCTTATCGGACTATTCAAGGAATATTTTCATTGAGTTGATACTTGAAGGACTTTAGGAGGAACCCAGGTGATTGATTCTAAAGCGATGCCAGAAGAAATTTCAAGTTGTAACTAACTCTCTTATTTCGCTAATTAATTGAAGATTGTTCTTTCCTTCCAATCTTGTGTTCATTTTTTTCATTGCAATATGATATGTTCATATTTATTCATATATGATTTCAAGTATACCTTTTATATATGATAGTAGGACCTATAACTACCTCGTTGCAATACAATCTAGGTCTCTTATTGTAGGATTGTACCAGCAGAGACTAGGAGCATTTCGAGAAACATGAGCAGGGATCGACTTAGACAAAGGGTTTAAGGTGCACACCTTCTCTTCTCTCATTTCCCTATCTCTCTCTGTGAAAAAGTAATTATTATTTGTTTGCATGTTTCATTGTGTGGGTAGATTTAATATTTTATATCCAGTGTCGCACTGTCGTGACACAGCCCAAGGTCATGGTGGAAATATCCTAGTAACATAATTGGTGACTCCACTCGGGATGTTCTCCTACTATGGGTCAGTTTCTAGGGTTTCTTGTTTTTCTCCTCTTTTTTAGTAGTTTTCAGTGTTTTCTTGAGTTCTTGTGTAAATTTTTATCCTCTCGGGGATCTTTCCTGGGTGTCTGGAAGCCCCCCTTTCTGGTTTGGTCTTTTATTTTTCCAAAATTGCAAATCCATCCATGATTTTCCCTTCTACATCCATGAGTTGTAGGCTTAAAACCCACGGATATCCGTGAGTTTCTATGCACATAGTCCCAAACTTGTGTGAAAGTAGTTTTTTTTTTAAATCTTTTGTGGAATCTAGAAGTGGTGGTTATTTATTTTAGTCTGCTTTAGTATCTCGAGTGTCTTTCTGGATTTTACTTTCTCGAATATGAAAATTTATACAGAGAAAATAAAAATATATTGCTTTAGTTGGTTTGCATAAGGTTTGTTAGATTGATTGGGAGATCATCCTTGTTTGTCTGGTTGAACATTGAGTCTCACTGAGTTTTCAGTGGTTTCTTGGCTGAGTGCTTTCTGACTGTATACCTACTTTTCCTTGTTTCTAAAAGAAAAAGAAAATTTGCAATCCTTTTTTTAAAATTTCTTTTGAAACGAAAAAGAACAAAAATATGCTTGCTTTCTTGTTACCCATTTCTTGGACCCTTGAATGTGATCATTGAAAGAAAATATTATGTTAACTAGCATTCAAGTTGCTTTGCATTATAGTTTTCTTTGGTAGTGGTGGCCTTTTTCAAAGAAAACAACCTTTGTTTGCAAATTTTTGTGTTTTTTGTTTCATTAGGTCTTTGAAAATAGATTCTAGGTTGCATTACAAAGTGTCTCAAATCTTGCATTCAAAAATATTTTGTTTTCACCATTGAAGAGAAAAAGATTTTTTTTTAAGCATTGTTGCACACCATTTTCATTTGAAGAAACCACATACCACATTGTGTTCTTAAGTTATTTAATTTTGGAGTCTATCATAAACACCATTCAAGTTTCATCAGTGCCTTTGTTGAGTAACAACAACCCTTAAAATGAACGATTAACTAAAATTGTATTAGACATCTTCACTTTTATAGGGTACGCGAACAAGTTTAGGTGAGGGCCTTGGTTTAGGGTGGAGAGTAAATTTATCCAAGGCCACAAGACAAACGTAGGATTCTAAGCTAGGGAGAGCCTAAATCCAACCAGGATATAGTATAGTCGGGATCCTCCTCTAACACAGGAGATAAACATGAGGTCGCGTAAAGGAGAGTCTAGGAGAGACCCTTCCAGTACTTAATTGAGTGTAGAGGAAAGATCATATATTGGGGGTTTCGTTAGTACCTATACCTCCGTGAGAGGCGGTGCTCTCGAGGCTTCATGCTTAGATACCCTACCCATATGTTCGATCCCGACTATCGACTATACCCCCCAGATGTTGACTGTGAGTTGGTAACATTAGTGTCCATTCCTATGGATCTCAGAAGGTGACTACGGGGGTTTTCCATGGTACTTGGGTCTGATTTCACATCACACTTTTCAGTACTGTTGGAGGGTGCCCTGTGAAGCATGGGTACTTGCACTAGATAAGACTAGTTAGTGGAAGTCTGTATAGTCGCTTCTCATTCCTTCGTTCATCGGTCTGTGGGACTTAATAAATGCATGCCTTCATATAAAATACCCTTTAGCCTACCTTGTGATTATTGCGGTCTCAGGACTTAATCCACCCGAGTCAGAGCATTAACGAGACTTTTTTGTGTCTATTGTTTCCATATAGGAATTTTTATAGTAGTGTGCTCAACAATCATATACTTTCTTAGGTTGGCGTGTATCATGGTCCCATGAAGAGTTGACACCTCAAAGTGGTTGAACAACCTCCCTATAGATCGAGGAGAATTCAAGGCCTTCCCTGTTGGCCCTTGACCAAGTTTTGAGGAACATTTGGTCATATTTGATCATTTTTGGGACTTTGACAGCCTGTCGAAGATGGAGCGCTAGACAAAGCAGAGATCATGGGCTCTCGACCCACTTTCGAGCCCCTTTTTGGGTTTTGGGACAATGTAATGGGAAAGTGATATCGGCTCGTGGGTTTACCCACGCTTAGGCCCACTTTTGTATGTATAAATAGATGTCTAGGCAAAGTAAGTGTAGGACAGTAGCCTATCTATGTGATGAGAGTTAAGTGCTAGTAGTTCTCTGTGCATGACTGTAGAAGGGTTACAGAGCTAAGTGCAAGTTATTATAGAGATTATAGAAGGCTTTGTGCTACAATGCAAGGAAGAAGGATCTAGCGAGCTCCATAGATCTTCTGTCCTGTGCGCAGAAGGGTTTTTGGTGACTATGTGTTGTAACCGATTGAAGACATTAATAAAGAAGAAGAGTTGGTGGATGTATCCTCAGGGTGGGGGTGAACCATGTACATTTTGTGTTGCTCTGCTTTGTGCAATGTATCTATGTGTTTCTATGTGATGAATGTTAGATAAATTTGATGTTGCTTTGTGCCTAATCATGTGAATGAATGCCAGATCTAACCTATGTGGATGTGCTTAGTGCTTGAATCTGCTATATCTAATGTGTTCCTTTTATGTTAAGTGTTATTAGATGATGGATCTAGTTTCATACTATGATACTCTATAATTAGGGTACGTCTGTGTTGTTACTAAGAACTGAATATTGATGAAGATTAACTGCTAAGTGATCTGTTAAGTATTAGAATCACAAATCTATGTCCCAGCTAAGGTTGCAGACATCTAATTCCTGCAACCACCCCTACCTCTACCTCAGGTGAGACTTCATCTTCTTTGCAGGTGTTTCCAAAAGGGTCGGTGGTTAGGGTTTTGTTGGTGCGTTGTTGTAGCGTTGAACCCTGGGTCTGCCCTTATGCCAACAAATGGTTCTGTTGCCGGGACCTGAAACTGTGATTGCTGGGAATTGAGAAAGAAGAAGCTTTGTGCAAATATTCATCCTGAAACTTTGGAAGCTCTGTGCGTGGACCTATGCCCTAGTGCACAGTAATCCACTTGATTTGAAAATATCTGTGCGAAAGAAGGAAGGACAGATATGAAGAAAAGAAGTCAGATATGAACGCTTTGTGCTCTAAGAAAGGTTAAAGTGGAAGTTTCTGAAGAAAAGAGGTCAAATCTACAAAAAGAGGTAAGATCTGTAAGCTCTGTGCTCTTATAGAGGTAAGAACAACTAAAAGTTTTTAGATCTGGAAGCTTTATGCTCTGTAAAAGTAAGATAAGTGAAAATTTTGTTTCTAAAATATGGATCTAGGTATGCTTGATATAGTTTGTCCTAGCTTGAAAACTAGGGCATTGTTAGATGAAAGAAGGTTTGATATGAATAGATCTGGTAAGAATAATGATAAATATGTTATACCTATGCATAGAAAGAATGTTTGGACTAACCAATGGATGTAGGATCCTAGAAAGAATTTTTTGTAGGATAGCTACCATGATCCTAGTGCATAGTACAGAAGAGGCTGGGGATCATTTACAAGAAAGAGAGGATTAACCCTATGTTACAGTTGTAGAAAACCAGGCCATCTAGCTAAGGAATGCCCTGGTGGAAGACTTATTTGCCTCTGTTGTAAAGATTTGGACCATGAAGTGTTGGATTTCCCTAGAATGATTGCTAAGCTTGAAAGAATGAATCTGAATGAAGAAAACTCTCAGACATCTCTAGAAATAGTCGAATCTCAGAAATAATCCGAGAAAGTATTACTACATATGAAAGAGACCCTAAATGACCACCAACATTTTAGGTTATTAGAGATCTTTAAAGAAAAAGAATGCATCGAAGTAAGAATAGGAGATTTCGACATTGACTATGTTCTTGATGAAGAAACACCAGTGAACATCATGCCAGAGAGAACTTGGGAAGCTATAGGAAGACCTGCTATGATCCCTTCACTAAGAGGAATATGACTCTTTAGAGGAAAGTTGGTGACCCTATGTGGAAAGCTCACTCAAATATCTATGAATGCTAATGGAACTTCGACAGAAGAAGATTTTGAGATTATCAATTTTATTGAGGACAACGCCCCGTTTACTATGTTACTTGGAAAACCTTGGATTAAGAGAGATCAAGCCAGAAAGAAAGAAGAATAAAATTTTTTAGAACAACAGAGACAAGAGTTAACAGATTTCATGACCAGAAGGATTGCGCAATTGATTGAAGAACAAGAGAAAATATCAAAGCTACTTATCGTTAGAGGCCTAGATGTTGTAGTTGAAAGAATGTCAAAAGGCTCACAGAAGACCGAAGAACATGTCCCAGAAAAATAAGAATTATTACCCCTGGGTCTTAGGAGAGAATCTCAGCAGTGTGAAGTACCTATGTTCAAGGAAAATAAGAATCAAAATGGGAAGAGAATCCCTGAGACGAAGCTCACTGGAAAAAATTCTAGGAAACTAAGTAAAAGGAGAGATAAAATTGACATACTACAAAATATTTTAGAGGGAACCTCGCAGAATGGGAAACTTGTAGAAATTGAACTTCACCGAGATATCAGACCAGCGACATAGGCCACTTCGTCGAGGCAAAGTAATATAGTCGTTGGAAGTTGATATAATTGTTAGACTACCACTCCGAACGGGTCGAAAATCATTGAGGATTCACCATTAAACCATCAGACCACACTATAACAGACAAAACATGAGTTAATGGCACCTCATACCCGTTGCAAGCAGACCATTGCTAACTTTCTTACTTAGTCCTCTGTGCCACGCACTAAGAATACCTTTTTCTAACTAAGAACTTGAGCCCACAGCCTAAGATTATTTTGCATTGTGATCATCGCCTTGTTCTCGTACCCTCCACTGCAGTTTCTGAATCCAGTTCACACCCGATCTAATCAACCCTGATCTTGTATGTCGGATGAGCTCAGCATAGTAGAGAAAGCAGTTGAAGAAGTTCTAGTTGAATTAATGATTAAGAAAGTCATGTCAGAAAGAAGGATGTATGCATGTGTGCAAGCATCATCAATAGGAGGAGCCCAAGCTTCTCCCTTAACTTCTAGCAGAGAAGGACCTTCCAGAACCACGAAAGAGACAAGAACAAAGCACATAGACGACATTGAAAACGCCAAGCTTAGTCCACGCATCCTGTTGAATTACATACCACCTCTGAGTGGTGAGCTTAAACATGACAGTGTACCCAGAGACTTCGATTATACTTTGATCACCATGTACCTTCTGAAAGGGGTGCACGCAGTTCGAGCTGATCAAGACAAGCTCGCAGCATTGAAGTTTAATGACTTCAACCTTGGTGATAGGAAAGTCTACAGTATGCTTGCCCCGCACAAGTATATAACGAAGATGAAGGGAAAGAACTCGAATATCATCCCATAGTCTTGGACCCAGAACCTCGCGCAGTCTACATTGTTGAATGTTATGAAGATCCCTCACTTTGGAAGACACCAGGAGGTGAATGCATGCGTAAAGTTGCTTCTATATTGCTATCACGGAGGATACCTATGGGTAAACCGATGTATCACTATATATCCAACCTTTATCAATCGGATCATAGGGCTTAGCATGCAAGGCCCTGACCCACAGAAGTTCTACCCTGGAAAGACCTTCGACCAAGCATTAGTGCAGAGAATTAAGGAAACCTATGGTGATGTCAAGAAGGGCATGCGAGGCTACAAGGTAGCCTCTATCCATAGTGGCGCAGTGCACCTTGCCTATCAGTTGATCATGAGAAAGTTAGTTGGTAATAATAGACCAACTCAAGTGATCGGATTCATGGTTGACCTCGCAGGGAAGTGCGTAGAGGGATTACAAATGAACTGGGCGCAATACCTTGTCAATCAACTAAAGATTTATTGCAGAGAAGCGCAAGACCAAGGGTATGACTTCCTCTTTAGTTAGCTTCTCATACTGATCGCTTTCATTTCTTGGGAGCTACTAGAAGGCACCATTTTCCCGGATATAGAACCCTTTGAACCACTGGCCACAAAGTTCTATACGTTGTGGTATTCCAACGACATGAGAAAATAGTGGCAGTGCAATGTCATCTTCCACGCCTACTACAACCAGTTGAAGATATGCTAGAACAGTGCAAGGTACCCAAGATTTGGCGAAAGCACAGAAAGATATGCTAGAACAATGCAGTAATGAAGAACAAGAAAAACTAGCTCTTCAAGAAAAGTGGGTGGAAGAGAAAGCAACGCTACGGCATGACAGGGAACAGTTGCTCGTAGAGAAACTCTAAGTATAGGAATGGGTTCACAGAGAACTTTTCTCTGTGACAATCATCGAAGTCCAAATAGAAGAACGAGTTCCACAGCATGTGGCACAACTGGAAGGAATGATCCAGCAACTTTAGCAGTGCATCACAGACCTGGAACTTTTCACTATGCCTGAGAAACCTCAAGAAATAAGAGATCTAAGAGAGGCCACTGCCCGAAGCGCAGTTGACCGACTAAAATCCTTTGCCTTGGAATACAAGAAGCTGAGCTCCAGAAGCACCCAGATGTATGAAAACCTCACGAAAAATCCAGAATTACAGGCATTAGAGTCGCATATCCAACACGCACAACAACAGGCAGACACGTTACAAGCACAGCTAAAGGCCTTGTCACCAGTTGAGAGAATGAAGAGGTTTCTAGAGAAACGCACAACCCAATAGCAAGTACGCACACT
This sequence comes from Picea sitchensis, assembly GCA_010110895.2. Lineage (NCBI taxonomy): Eukaryota > Viridiplantae > Streptophyta > Pinopsida > Pinales > Pinaceae > Picea > Picea sitchensis. Next base: position 65,931 of record SNQJ01S0034460.1, on the reverse strand, counting down.
CCAGAGTAAAGTAATGGAAGTCTCTCAATGACTTCAACCAGTGCAAGAAAAGGCATGCCAATTATTCACTAAACTTGAAAGCCAAGGAGTATAACTTGAAAAGGTTGTGAGTACAACAAAACAATGCCTTGAAGGACTAGTCAATGATGCACTTATTCAGGAGTTCACTGAGAAAGAAGCAGTAGCACTGCAGTAGATTGAAGCAGCTCGAGCCAAGCTCGAGGCATTCGAAGAAGAATTGCTCAGACCAGAGTGACTCGGGACGAGTCACAGGTGAGTGTTGGGGGCCTGTTGGCCCTTGACCAAGTTTTGAGGAACACTTGGTCATATTTGACCTTTTTTGGGACTTCGACAGCCTATCGAAGATGGAGCGTCAGACGAAGAAAATACTGTGGGATCGCGGCCCACTTTCGGGCCCCTTTTTGGGTTTTGGGACAATGTAATGGGAAAGGGATGCCGGCCCATGGGTTTACCCACGCTTAGGCCCACTTTTGTATGAATATATAGATGTGTAGGCGAAGTAAGTGTAGGACGGTAGCCTATCTATGTGATGAGAGCTAAGTGCTAGTATTTCTCTGTGCATGACTGTAGAAGGGTTACAGAGCTAAGTGCAAGTTATTATAGATATTATAGAAGGCTTTGTGCTACAACGCAAGGAAGAAGTATCTAGCGAGCTATGCAGATCTTTTGTGCTGTGCGCAGAAGGGTTTTTGGTGGCTATGTGTTGTAACTGATTGAAGACATTAATAAAGAAGAAGAGTTGGTGGACGTAGCCCCAGGGTGGGGGTGAAGCACGTACATGCTGTGTTATTCTGCTTTGTGCGATGTATCGATGTGTTTCTATGTGATGAATGTTAGATAGATATGATGTTGCTTTGTGCTTAATCATGTGAATGAATGCTAGATTTGATCTATGTGGATGTTCTTAGTGCTTGAATCTGCTGGATCTAATGTGTTCCTTTTATGTTAAGTGTTATTAGATGATGGATCTGGTTGCATACTGCGATACTCTATAATTAGGGTACGTTTGCGCTGTTACTAAGAACTGAATATTGATGAAGATTAACTGCTAAGTGCTCTGTTAAGTGTTAGAATGACATATCTGTGTCCCATCTAAGGTTGCAGACATCTGAGTCCTGCAACCACCCCTGCCTCTACCTCGGGTGAGACTTCATCTGCTTCGCAGGTGTTTCCGAAAGGGTCGGTAGTTAGGGTTTTGTTGGTGCGTTGTTGTAGCGTTGAACCCTGGGTCTGCCCTTGTGCCAACATTCCCCCAAAGAAGAAGTTAGAAATAATTCTCCTCCTCCTCCTTTAAGGCATCGACTTGATTCATCTGACACTTTTGTGCCGAATTGTTAGGCCAAGATCATAGACTCAGAACATACATAAGTTCATGCTTCATAACTAGAGGAAGTGGTAGTTGAAGATCTTGGAGCCGAATAATTCACTCCAAATATCAATCTTTTGTTACCTAGGTCTTATATTTTTCTTGTGGTACAAATCCCACCTTCCAGATCATATCTTTCAGATAGTAAACCTCTTCACTAGGCCACTATGGATGGCACTATGCTAATGTCTGTGTTGGGAGTCCCTATAACTCCCACCACAATGATCGTCGCCAGATGGATCCTTCCTCCTGGTGTGCCTAGTCAAATGACTCTTGTCAATTAGTCAATTGTTGTCATTCCAACCAACAACATTCCTTTGTTGGCCATTCGTTCCACTCAATCTATGAGTGCAACTGCATCTCTATCGTCAACAACAAATTATTTTTCATACTATATCTCATTGATGGACGTGGTAAATGTGTTGGATGCTTTCCATTTGATGTCCCATGCATTGAGTGCCAGTTCAAGGAGAACTTCGACTCCTTACTAAGAATTTCCTTGGGGTAGAGTTCATATTCATTCATCATCCCCATTCATCAAGAGTGAAGCTTTCCCGTCTTACAGCCCTAACCCCACCTTGGGATGGAGTGCTTCTATGGGTAGTGGATCTTAGTTTGCTAGTAGTCCATCAACTTCTACTTTGTTCACACTTTATGGTGGGTTTGGTAGTAACCTTTTCCCTTCGTCTGTAGTTTTAGTAGGGGGCAACCCTTTCCTAGGTCAATTTGTTCCCATGCAAGGAAATTTATCCTTGCAAGGGACACCGTTGGGGGGTACCCCTCTCCAAGGCTAGTGGAATCCCATGAAAGGGATGTCATAAGGGGGAAACCCCTTTCCTTGTCAATTTAACCCCATGCTTGGAGTTTTTCCTACGCAAGAGGGGTTTGCTCGGGGCAACCCTAGTTTTCCTTTCAGGAACCAGATGGGTGGAGGTTTTTCTCCATTCAACCAGGGTCAAAAAGGTTTTATCCCAAGCCTTGGTCCTTTTGTGAACTCTTTCGGGCAACCTGGTGCCAATTTCAATCTAGGGTCCTCTTTTCAGGATACCAATCAATCAATTTCGCAACCTAGGCTACCATTTCTGGCAATGCTGCATTTTTCAAACCTATCCAAGTTGATGAATGACCCTATTTGACATCATCTCGGCTGACCTATGGTCCCAACCAAGTTACCTTCATACATACCCAAATTCGAAGGGAAAAGTGGTGAAGATCCACAAGACCACATGATGATATTCCTTTTTTGGTGTTCATCTAATTCGGTGAATGACGACTCGATTCATTTGTGTCGTTTCTAGCTCATTCTCACTGGAGGTGTTGCCAAGTGGTACATAGAACTAAAAAGGGAGAAATACACGATGTTTGGTGACTTATTCATGTTGTTCCTTAACCACTTCCTGTTGGGTATGTTTTATATTCTTTGCATGTGTGTGTGGGAGCGTCGGATTAGACAATTGCATGCATGGGATTTTTCTATTTTAGCGGATTTTGTTGTTTTTAGCAGTTTTCTAAATTAATCTTGGATTAAGGGATTAGGGTTTTGGTAGCTCCAGAATACCCTAAATATTGTATATATTGTATTGTGAATGGTGAAATTAATACAATGAAGAGTTGAAAGGTGCAGCATCAAGGAAGGTTGGTTTTCTCCAGGTTAAGGGTTTCCAACATAAATCTTTGTGTATTGTGTGTATGAGCCTTTGATTAATTTATGTTTTGCTTAAGAATATGTATGCATTGCTTTACTTCATAGGTTTAAAACTTACACTTCCAATTCCCTATTCGGTATGATGCCAGTACAAAACTCCTAGCCAACTTTGAACAATATAAGGCTACGCACATTACTGATCACATTCGGGAATGGAGGAGGTGGAAGAGCTTGATAAAAGAAACAATTCCACTAGAGTTTCTCCTTGAGTGGTTCTTTAAATCCTTACTCACATACATTTCAAAGGACGTTGCAACTTCAGGAGTATTTTCAGAAGAGAAAGTGATTTTTAGGGCACAATAGTTAAAGCTTATTTACTCTCAATTTGTCATGCTCTATGAGATTATGCCAGACATGTCGAGGTTTACTCTCGACTTGGAAAATCTAAATTCAACTCCACATGTCAACGACATTGTGGGTTCCGCACAAAGAAAAGTTGTAGATCTGGTTACAAACTAGATGTTGAAGTTGGCTATCCAACAACGTACAACTACTTTGGCCCCTGGCTCGACCACCCCCTCCACCCAATCTTTGTATGTACATTATGTGCAAATGAAGAGTAAAAAGGGTCCTTTACAGACTGGAGACAACAAAGGAAAGAGTAATAAAGGTGGTGAGGGATATAATAAAAAATATAAAGTTCCCTTGTAAACTTTGTGGGGATGATCGTCTTACACATCAATGCCCGCAAATGGAAGAAGCTCGACGCCTTACGAAGTTGAAACAACAACAAAAGCATCCCATTGTTTTGAACAACCCTTTCCCACAGGGGAAAACCTTGCAAGGTGGTTCTTCCAACTCTAACCAACAAGGGGGCATGTCAAATGCACCCTAGATGGACGGATACGATGGATTCATGAGAATGCTTAGTCATACGAAGCTATTGAAAATCGACTTGTAGAATAGGAATCGTGATTATAGTAACCCAGAGTCAACAGACAAAGGGAAAAAGGATTTAGAGGATCATGCGCCTCTACACATAGAGAAACTTGAGAAAGAGACAATGTTGCACATACTTAAGGGTGTATACAAATGGAAAACACACAATCCTAATGCAAGAGCCACCCCCAACTATTTTATCATCAAGGACTTGGCTCAGACCCCATGTGCAATGTCTCCTTTGGAAGTACTCCAAATTTCCCCTGTGCAATGTGACATGTTGTTGTTTTCCATAGGAGCCGTTGATTCTGCTAGTCAGCTTGTGGTGAAATTCTATGCCACTATTGTCAAGCCTCTTCTTCCCTATGATGTGGACTTCTAGATCAATATCATTTATAATAATCATCTAATCCATAGCACTATCATTGATGAAGGGGCTTCAACGTGCGTAATTTCATTGGCTTGTTGGAAATATATTGGTTCTCTAGAGCTCACCCCTTTCCCGACTCTCTTGACGACTTTCGATGGACTATCGTTCCGACCCCATGGGATTAATTCTTATTTTATGATCAAGTTAGGAGGAAAATCCATCTGTATAGAGATTGAAGTAGTCAATGTGTTTCTCGACTATAACTTGTTACTTGGGAGGAGTTGGTATTATTCCATGACAGTTGTCATCTCATCATTGTTTCACATCACACGCTTTCCATGGATAAAAAACTATCAGCTAGAAACTAAGAGTATCGGTTGTGGAATGCATCCTTCTCTCATGGGATATTTTTATTTTTCTGCACCGATTTCATACCTTCAGTCTACCCTGGTTGGCTATCACAAGTTGAGTCCATTGGATTTCTCTTCGAGAGTTGCTTCATTTAGAACATAATATTACATGATCCATGGATTCTATCCTCGTCGTGTGATGTGGGTCAACATCACGTTAACACTGGGATGGTCGTGCCTTTGTCTGTAGCTGAGGTCGCTTACCAAGTTGTTTAGTAGGCCACTATGGACCCTGATCAAACTTCTTCATTGACAAAAGAGGATGATATTTTTCTGGAGCCTATCTGGGCTCAAAATTCTTCAAATTCCCAATACTGTCTCGACATTGTCTTACCCTCAGACGAAGCTATCATTGAGTCAATGACCAGAGCCAAAAGGCCCTAGAAGGATATGCATCATAGATCGTATTTCCTCCCTGAGATCAGTCATATGAAAAAGGGAGAATTTAAGTTAGTTGTGAGTAGGAGTGTTAATCGGACGGTGAACCCCTTGGACAGACATAGTGTCTACACCGAGGGGAACATGAAAAATATCTTAGAAACCATCCTGATTAACATTTCTAAGAACCCCGACGTCGTTGAAAACGTCTTAATTGGAGAAGAGTCCTACTAAGATGATATTTTTTAGTATACGACAATTTTTAAATAATTTCGTGATGTATTTGCGTGGTCATACGAGGATATGTCTAGCATATATCCTTGGATAGTTCAACATGAGATTCGAACCTATGACAATGTCAAACTAGTTCGACAAAAGTTGCAACTGGTAAATCCTAGGGAGGCAATGATCAACGCTGAGGTAGAGAAGTTTCTTAAAGTTAGCTTCATCTAATCTGTTCCTTTGATGGAATGGGTTTCTAACCTGGTTCTGGTTGATAAGAAACAAGGCGCGATTCACGTATGTATGGATTTCCGGTACTTAAATAAAGTTTGTGCCAAAGATAAATTTTTGACACCATTTATCGACCAGATTCTAGATGAGTGCATGGGAAGCAAAATATTTTCATTTATGGATGGTTTTTTGGGGTATAACTAGATTAAAATCCAACTGGAAGACCAACACAAGACAACTTTCATCTGTCCATGGGGAACTTTAGCTTATACGAAAATGCCTTTTGGCCTTAAAAATTTCGACGCCACATTTCAGTGGGCCATGATTTTTTCCTTCCATGATTTGAAGCACATAGTGGAGGCCTATTTGGATGATCTTACGGCTAATTCACGGAAAAGAGTTGAACATCTGTTATACCTCTACCTTGTTTTTGAAAGGTTTAGTTTCTACCGAATCTGATTGAATGTGCATAAGTGCATTTTTTGTGTGACTTTTGGATGTATTTTGGGATTCATCATTTGGATGAAAGGGGTTGGGGTTGACCCCTTAAAGGTTGAGGCAATCACTCAATTTCCTCCCCCACATACAATACGACAACTTCAAATTCTACAAGGAAAGGTGAATTTCCTTCAACAGTTTGTGCCGAACTATGCCAATGTCATGAAAGGATTCGTGCACCTTTTGAAGAAGGGGATCCCATTCTATTGGGATGAAGCAACACGATGTGCTTTCTATGCATTAAATAAATCCTTGGTTTTGACTCCTTTACTGAGTCCCCCTAATTACAATCGAGAAATTTTGTTATATTTGGCAGCAATTGAATCCTCGATGGGCATGGTTCTGGTGTAAGAATATTATGAGATCCAAGAGCACGTCATCTACTACTTGAGTCACACTTTGTTAGGTCTTAAGGTTAAGCACTCTCATGTGGAGAAACTGGCCTTGGAAACATTTCATGATGTCCACACCACTTAAATTTTCTTTATCAAATCTGGTAATTTTTTTCAGCGTTATGGCACTTTTGCAGCGTCAATGAACTTGATGATTTCGTATCTCCAGGAAGCTGGTTATTAAATTCCAATTGTTTTGATCGATAAAAATAAATAATTTTAGGACAAAATTCTAGAAGGTTGTGCAAATAAAAAGCCATTATTTTAAGGATAATTTTTCTCTCATGTGTCTTGCAAGGTTTTGTGTTTTTGTCTTGCAACGTTTTGTGTTTTTTACTAAAACTATTGGACATAAATACCTAAGGTCACACAACATCAAACAACAAAGCCAACACACAAGATCAAGCCACTAAAGGGAGGAACCTGTGAAGAGCTCTATATGTGCACTTCACATCAATCTTTTGTATGAGCAATGGTGTATATAAACACCAAAAGATCTATCCAGCGGGAGCATGTGGGATATATCCCAGCAACACCATTAAAAAGGCGCTAAAGAAGGGTTTACATATTTTCTAGGTATCGAAGAATCCACAGAAGCATTGAGCAACAAGTGTCAAATTCCGGTGTCTCTAGAATCCAAGTGCCAGGTGTGACGAGAGCATCGAGCCTCTCCCGCATAGATAGAAACCCTATGCACTAAGATGTCAAGGATTTGAAAGTGCTAAATGATAGTTTACATGCAGCGTTTTATTTTTCATTCAAAGACAGGGGTAGGGAAGTCGATTAATGGTAGGGTGCCATTGAGGAAAAATGCCATCTGCTTAAAAAAGATCGCCCATGATGCCAAATTATCATTGCTAAAATATTTTTTAATTTCCCTTTTATTTATGCTTTGGCGGTTCCAGAAGAAAATGTAGGTGATAAAAATAACCAGGTTTTTGCCACAGCAAGAGGTGAGGGTATCATTGAAGTTATTGACCTCAGATTTGGGTCACATGTAGGTTTTTCAATTTCTCTTTTTTAACTCATTTGAACATAGTGTAGATGTTGAAGATCAAAAGTTTCCTTTGATTAATAAATTATTGAATTGTGGAGGGTTTGTTGTAATTTGCTTATTAATGACTATTTTTGTTCAAGTAACTTTCATTAACTTTTTGCAAAGAAGAATTTTGTTAGGTGAATGTTATGCTTTATGTTTTTCTTCTCCTTTCTTCTATTTTCCATCAAATATATTTTGTCTAATAACTCAGCTTAATTTCTTTTGATCTACAGAATGATTATGACTCCATGCCCAATGGAATATTATTTATCTACAATTAGTTTGCTTCCCTCTCCTTTATTGTAGAGTCTTACTAACCCACCTACCAAACTCAATTTAACTATTTAGATTATGATGGGTATGGGGATTATCCTTATAGAAGTCTAAGGGTAAATTCTACTGCTAACATTTCTGGCGTCGTTGCCGAGGAACGAAGACACAAAGATATCTTCCCTGGGATATATGACAAAGACTATGACCAGTTCTTGATGGTGAACAAGGATCGCTGGCAGAACATATTGGATATTTCACCGGACAACTCCACACATTTGAAGAACTTGCAGGTGATTCAAATCAAGTTATAAGACTCCACTGAAGAACGATCCTAGACATAAAAATGAAAGGAAGACACAGGAATTCCAGGTATCAAGTTATAAGTTTATTTTAGGAACTTATGTTATTTTTTGTCATCTCTTTCTTGTATTTTCTTTCAAATATAAGGATAATCATCCTTTTCTCTGTTCACTTTGATGACAATGAACCTTCTGTTGTATATGCCTCCTTCAAAGAAGAAGATTTATCCTCTTCTTACATCATTGATGTTGAACCTATTCCTTCATTTGAAACACATGAGAAAGACGATGTGCACATACTCATATATCTTGAACCTGATCATTCTTGTCATTATGTAGATAGTAAAGTTGATCCATTACCTTCTACCATTTTTGTTGAAACTTACAGTCAACCTATTGAACCTTACTTTCATCCCACTATAGTTTAGTCTAGAATTAGAGAAAAAAGTTTTAAACCTTTAAGGCTGCCATATTGCCTCCACCCTTACCCTCCCAATTTTATTGAGTATCTTCCTCGGTTTATTGGAGAAGGCCATACCACAACTGAGAAGGACTTGGTAGTTTTTCAGAATGTCATTGATAATTTTGAAATTGTCCATGAGGATGTAGCTATTAGGTTATTCTGCAAATCTGTATTTGGAGATGTTTCATTATGGTTCAAAAATTTGGAAGATTGTTCTATTGGTTCATGCGTTGATTTTCATTGTGCATTTTTGAGATACTGGGGTGAAAACAAATCCTTCGATCAATACTTAATTGAGTTTAATTCCTCGAAAAGAGAGGAGGATGAATATTTCACCCAGTTCAACAAGATATTTTACAACTTTTATCTGAACATTCCTATAGATATCCATCCCTCCGAAGTTGCTGCTAGGTTGTGTTATGCAACAACCTTCCATCCAGACTTATCTTTTCTTTTCATGGAGAGGAAGTCCTTTTCCTTGCAACAAATGTTCAATGATTCCCAGGAAATAGAAGACAATCTTTGAGCATGTGTAAATCTCGCATATCAGACTCAAGATGAGGTTTCAAATGCAGAGGAAGAGAATGAAGTGCATGAGCAGAAGACTGATTACACCATGAATTTTTTCAAAGTTTTTAATGATGATGCTTTTGCAAATGATAAATATCAACTTGTTGAAGAGAAAGTCGCTATCCCAAATTTTAATGTTTATGATTACACGGAGGTATTTGATCTACATGTATATGATGAGCGTGAAAATTATTATGATGTTGATTTTCATGGACAACCAACTGCATTAGAAAATGATTCTTTTTCAACAGTCAGATTAAAGAACTCATCCTACATATGACTATTATGTAATTGACCATGAGGAAAGTAATGAGTCTGCTAAAGGAAATTCTTTACCGTTGTGCTTTTCTTCATTTAAGTTTCTGAAAAATAATTTTGAAATTATCAATGAAGGAAAGGGATTTGAGATGATGCAAAATCATATAGGTTTTTTGGAGCACAATGACAATATTATAAATCAACAACCTTCTCATGTTTTTCATGACCATGTAGCTTGTTATATGGAAGGTTTCATCCGTTTAGAAATGCATCCATTGGTAAACTATGAATTGGAAAACAAGGATGATGAAGAGTTAGTATTGCAGAAAAAACGATTTTCTTTCCCAGAAGGTGTTTCATTGCAACATTCTTATGAAAATTTTCAGCCTTTTTGTGACAACCATCCATTGGATTTTCATGAAAGCAAGAGAACAGTGGGAGGGTTGATATAAAGTGAGATCAGTATGCATTTTTATGAAGACCCTTTTGCAACATGTCTAGAGTCAGTAAGTAGAACCTGTTCTTCAGATTTTTTCAACATTGAATTTGTTTGCAATATTTTATTCGAGTTTCTATAAAGTAGGCCTTTCATTTTTCCTTTGAAGAAACACATGCAAAGAGGTCAAATAGTGAACAAGATGCTTGCAAGGTTGCATTGGTTTTTTTATTTCACATGAATAAGTAACTCATGGATCAACTGTTAGATTAGGATGGTTTTCTAATAAGTTCAAATTTATGAGCATCTTTTTGGCATTCAATAGTTTTCATTTTGGTTTTCAATATAATGTTTTTAGCAACAGTATTTTCATCTTGCTGTATAGTACGGTTTGGATTTTAGTTTGGCAGTATTTGAATTGGAAACAAACCAATGGATAAGGCACAATGGCTTGCAGAGTTCTTTGTAGCTCACGGGGAGCATGCAACCCCCCATGGAGCCTATGTTAGCACAAAAAATTTCCTTATCGAATTTGGTCATTTTTTGAAGAGTTATGACACTTTTGCAGTGCTAGTGAACTTGATTATTTCGTAGATCCAGGAAGATGGTTGTTAAATACCAATTGATGTGATCGACAAAAATAGATAATTTGGGGACAAGATTCTACAAGGTTTTGCAAATAAAAAATTAGTTTTTTAAGGCTAATTTTGCTCTTAGGTGTCTTGCAGGGTTTTGTGGTTTTTACTAAAAATATTGGGCCTAAGGCCCAATATCTATATTTCCACTTGTACCATTGAAAGTCTACAAGCTAAGAACCTAAGGTCACACAACACTAAGCATGCCATCCCCCATGGAGCCTATGTTAGCACAAAAAAATTCCTTGTCAAATTTGGTCATTTTTTGCAGCATTATGGCACTTTTGCAGTGCTAATGAACTTGATGACTCTGTGGATCAAGGAAACTGGTTTTTAAATACCAATTGTTGTGATCGACCAAAATAGATAATTTTGGTTCAAAATTCTACAAAGTTATGAAAATAAAAAAATAGTTTTGTAAGGCTAATTTTTCTCTCAGGTGTCTTGCAGGGTTTTGTGGTGTCTTGCCCAATCTCTATATTTCCACATGTACCACTGAAAGTCTACTAGCTAAGAACCTAAGGTCACACAACACCAAACAACAAGCCGACACACAACACTAAATAAACCGACAAGCCAACAAAGGGAGGAGCCCATGAGGAGCATTATATGTGCACTACGCATCGATAATGCACATGAGCAGTGGTGTATATAAAGACCAAAACATCTATTTAGTTGGAGCATGTGGGATATATCCCACCAACACCATAAAAAAATGACACTAAAGAAGGGATTATATATTTTCCAGGTATCAAAGACAAGTTCCATTATATTCACATAAGTGTTGAGCAACAAGTGTCGAATTTTGATGTCTTTAGAATCCAAGTGCCAGGTGTGACAAGAGCATATAGCCTCCACAACACAGATAGAAACCATTTGCACTAAGATGTCAAGTATTTGAAAGTGCTAAATGGAAGTTTACATGCATTTGAATGGAAGTTTAAATGGATTTGATCTACAAAATGAAGTTTACACGTTTAAATGGAAGTTTACATGGATTTGATCTACAAAATGATTATGACTCCATGCCCAATGGAATATTATTAATCTGCAATTAGTTTGCTTCCCTCTCCTTTCTTGTATATTCTTACTGACCCACCTACCAAACTCAATTTAACTATTTAGATTCTAATGGGTACTGAGATTTTCCTTATAGCAGTCTAAGGGTAACTTCTAATGCTAATAAAATGTCTTCATCATTATATTTTGTTGTGTAAGACAACCGTCGTCACCACTGTTAATCCATTTCAATATGTTTTGACTCGATGAATTGTCAACGGGAAGTACACCAAATGGATTTTGGTGCTTCAAGAATTTGACTTGGATTTTGCCTCATCCAAATCTAAGAAATATTTTTCTTCACCAAATTAATGTCGGATTTTCTAGTTGAGAATGAGGAGAGTGAGATCATCTACTCATTCCCTATTGAGCACATCTTCCTCATCTCTTCATGTCACCCTTGGTATGTAGATATTTTGATATACGTACAGACTTTGAATTTTTCCCCTCACTATTCACGAGATGAGTGATGACATATTCGTCATATGGCTAAAATATATCTCATTATTGTCAACACATTATATCGACAAGGGGTAGCCTCAATACTCCGTTGCTACCTCACCCATGAAGAGGCGAAAGTGGTTCTAAATGACTGTCATGGTGGAGCGTGTGGTGGTCATCTATCATGGTTGGAAACAACCCATAAAATTTTATGCGTCGGTTATTTCTGGACCATGATATTTAAGGATTGTATTGAGGTGGATAAGAGATGACATCCTTTTCAAGTTTTTACAAAGAAGATGTGCACACACTGCTCCCATGTTTCCTGTCATTATTTTCGGCCCCTTCAGCAAGTGGGGGAAATATTTTGTGACATGACACTCAACTTGCTGTATTGTTACATCATAGTGGTTGTGGACTAATTTACTAAGTGGGATGAAGCCATGCTGACATTTTTGAATGATGGTGAAACCGAAACACTTTTTGTTTTTAATCGGGTTATCGCTATGTTTGGGGTTCCGAGGGAGATTATCATTGAACATGGTAGTCACTTTGAGAACCACATGACGTCAGAGCTAGCATCAAAACTGGGTTTTAGACATGAGCACTCGTCTCCTTACTATTCTCAGGATAACGGTTAGGTTGAAGCTGTCAACAAATATTTAAAAATGATATTGAGAAGAACAATCAACTCAACTAGAATGAATTGGCACTTGATGTTATATTCAACATTATGGGCCTACCAAACCTCAGTTAATACTACAAAGGGTTTCTCGCCTTTTCAACTCGTCCACAAAGTTGAGGCAGTCTTCTCGATTGAGTGTGAAATCCTTTGCTTAAGATCATTGTCGAGATCCTCCTGGATACAACTCAGCTTGAAGAATGTCTCATTTACCTGGAACAATTTGACGAGTAATGTCGAGATGCAACAATGGAAAACGAAGCACATAAGAAAAGAGTCAAGTATTATTATGACACATATGTTCTTCCTAGAGTGTTCTTCAAACGAGACCTTGTCTTATTCTATGACAAGGATAAGGATTCCCTTAGGGTAGGAAAGTTCAACCCCATCTGGTACGGTCCATATATCGTGCAATGGGGGTTGGAGAAGGGATCTTATGAGCTAGTAGATTTTGAAGGGAATGCGTTGTGAGAGCCCAGAAATGGGATTTACCTTAAAAAATACTATGCTTAAGTCCAATGGCTCGAGTATTAGTCTTTTTGTAAATAGTGTTTATTTTTGTACATATATTTGCTTAGCAGTTTTGTGTCTTTTCACGTTAGTGATTGTTTTCTTTTGTTGTGTGGTAGATGCCAGAGGAATCGCTAGTTTATATTGGGTACGCAAACGGTGCTAGTTTTCCTTATCGGAGCTTGGCTTCCGCAACTTGGGTGATTTATTCGCCTACTATCCATATTGTGTCTATTGGAGGTGTGTGTCTCAGAGAAACTACCAACAATGTTTTTGAATATAGTGTCATTATCAATATTTTATGAGATGAATTGTGTTATGAGCACATAGTAAATCTAGGCCTAAGGCTGGTGAACCCTATCATAACAAAGTATGACATTGGCCAAATGTTGGAATCATAGGACCCACGGTTGGGGTAGCCCCACTACATGGCGTTGCATGCCTACATGCAAGTCGTTTATGATCACCATCACAACATTGCAAGTTAGGGTCTCGAAGTTCTGACACACACTCCGCAAAGTCTGTGTTGTGTCATCACTCAGTCCCACATCCTCTCGTCCTTTGCAACTGTGTTGTGGGATACCAAATGGCTTCGTTGGTGCTCTATTTGTAGGAAAGAAGAGTGTGTTAGTATCATGGATCTCATAATAAGATAGATTATTTTTCTATATACATATGATATAAAAACTAAAAATCAAATCAAATCAAATCAAAATTACCTATATCTTATGGCTCGTTGTTGGGAGGAATGATAATGCCGAGATCTTGTGTGAATTCAATCCCGGTATAAGGGTAGTCCTCGATAAAAGGGACCTGACAGTCCCACCAATAGAAGAAGTCATTGTCATAAAGGTTTGATAACTTCCCTCCTCCTAGGTGGGCCAACAACTCAATCCAACATATCATGGTGAGCCATGGTCACAAATTCTCTCGCACATAAGTCCTGGAGCTCATCATGGGAACCCTCTCAAAGAAAAACGTGCACATGACACTACCAAATCTGAATTTCTTGGTCTTCCTCAACTTCTAGTTGGTGAGTTGAGAGTTCATGCAAGTTAGCATGCAAGTGCTCCAGTCGACCATGGTTGGCCTCAAGCATTCCACCCCATGCTGCATTTGGGCTCGATAAGCCAAATGCAAGGAGTTGGACCCCACAATGTAGACCATGGTGTATAAAATGACTCAGAGAATGAGGTTGGTAATATGTCTGATCGGTACCTGAGAACCACTCTTCTCCATGTCGTCATCACAATACTCATTGATGTAATCATTGATGGTATGGCCACCTCCACCACAGTCTTGGAAGTTAGGAACTTCCCCTCTGTGAGATAAACCTGTGATGAAATATATGTCCTCTACAATGGTCATCAATGATTTCCCTCCAAGCATGAAGGCCTCGACATCTGGGTGACATTAGTCGATAAGGAGATTTAACAATCTCTTTTGCAATCTCATCCCACCAATTTGAAAAAAATTATACATGCCACACTCTTGGAGCACTTGTTTGGAATTTTCATCATCAAAGACCACACAATCAACCTCATCATTTTCATGTTCCCTCCAATGGATGGACATTCTTCCCAAGTTCAAAGATAACACAAGTTAGGATTATTTTTTTCTAACTTGACTCTAGGTATCTGCAGGCTTCAGTTTTGACAATCACAAAGATCCATAACTGGTGCCTCTACCAGCTGCAAACATCCGCGTGTCTCCTTAAGGAAACTCGCGGATACGTAGAGTCAGGTTTAAAAAGGGTACTTTAACCCCCAATTTTGCAAGAAATGGAAATAATGGAATACAATGCCAGGGATAGGATACCTACTTGGTCCAAGCGGTTGGTGTTTTCATCACTCCAAGCTTCGGGATTCTCCAAATGAAATTTCAAGGGTTTTGTTAACTTGGGTAATTTTTGGTGAAAATGGTAAAATGAATTAGTAAATTGGTAAATTAACCTTATTTTATACAAAATCTTTGTAACCCACTTCCTATAGTTTACTATTTTTTCCAAAAAAAAATTCAATTAATGACAAGTCCCTTGTAGCATTGTCTTATCATTGCAGGTTTAAGGATATACTTTGGACACTTTTGGCCTCTTTTTGGATGAATGACCGAGTCTTTCTCAAGATTTTGGGCAGGTAATGTTCTCGCAATTGGAATTTAGCATAGGTTGCATCCACTTAAAAAATTCTCATTATCAGTCACCATTTCCACCTAAACCTAAGGTCGATCCCATTAGCAAGTGACAACACCTTCTTATCTTCTAGAAAAAGTCATTTTGTTGATGGTAGAGCCTACATTGCATAGGTTCTCTAGTGTAGAATCCATTTGTATTCTGGCGCATATGCTACAAGAAATCATTTAGGCATGAGAGTCCTTTTAGCCCTGCCATGACTTTGCTTTCGAACTTCATTTTTCCTACTCAATATAGTTCTGGCCACTACATATGGGACTCCCTCCATTATATGTTGCTCGTAACAACATCTTGGAGTCTTAGTTAAGATATTTTTAGACTCCTTAAAAATGAAAAGATCACCGAGTGAACTTGTTTCTTTCACACTCGTTAAATGGATTTGAAACAATGTCTATTTCGGTATAAGTTTAACCCTTATCTGGACCAAATAGACTAATTACGAAAAATGAATAATCTAGTCAACATTGGCTAGAATAGTTCTCCTTGGTATTGCTTTATTCTTTTTTGAGCCCAAGGGACTAAATCTACGAAAAATAACACTATTCGAAGTCTAATTCTTGAAGTTGAGTTATAATTGCATTGCATATTGACCGCTCACACTTATAGGCCTAATGTCAGATTCAACATGTTGTTGTTGAACCAATTGCTTATGCATTCCTATCAAGTTCCTAGCCTTGCAATCATTTCCTTTATAACTCGACACCTTTATTCTTGGAGGAAACATCCCTCAAGTGTCCTTATCCTGCACCTGCTTTCCTTGCATCGAGGATAGCTTTATTCCTTATGCTTTGGAACTAGTTTCCTTGCCCGTGACACTCATTTCCTCCATTTTACTATAGGATTATATTTTAGGATTTAACAATATGAAAAAAGACAAAACAAAATCAGAAAACCAAAAAAGAAGGGGGAAAAGGATCCATCTCTTTTGTTGGCAGTAGTTTTGTTTCCCTTGAACAAAGCACAATCTTGAGTCAGCATCTCATCATTTTGGGTCTAGTATGACTTTAGGAGATTTTTCTTGTTATTTATTTTCACATCCCCTAGTTGGTTATTCTTCCAACCATATGGAGCATTTGTTGAAGCCTCATGTATCACAAATGTATCCCAATTTATAGTTATGTTGCCTAAGTCAACCGTTATGCAGTTAAGTCTTTGACATTGCAAGTCGGTCTTCCTAATTCAATCAAGTACATTTCATCATCACAAGTATCTATGTGTCTTACTCATGCGAGTATGGAAGGTCTCCATTGACTTATTTTTGGTGGGTCTACTCTTATTGACTCTGACACATTGCTCTGAGAGTATGAAACAGAGTTGCACCCTGGGCCTATTTCCATCATTGATAGGTGATCTTGAGCTCAACAAATGACAAAATATCATTGGTATCTTACTGAGCAGTTTCCCTTGTGTTCGACGTCAACAACACTCATCACAGGATTCATGTAGTACCTTGGTTTCCATTTGACCCCATTGGTGGATTCCTCGTCTTTGTCAATAGTCTGCATTATTGGCTACTATTCAAAGAATATCTCTTGTGCATTATTTCATCTAGTGCATGCCATATTCTTACCTTGGTGTGGTCCTGTTGAGAACTCAACACACCCTAAAAACCTTATCAAATTTTGTCACTTTTTGGGTACCACTTGTTTTCTTCATTTATCTAACTCGATTTCATTTTGGGAAATGGTTTATCTTTGTTTGTTTTCATGTCTATTATCACCTAGTCAAGTTTTTTTGAACTTGTGAAACCTCATGTCTAAAGGACCTTAACACCCGAATTAAGAATTGACAGCTAAACACTGCACCTAACACACTCAGATTCAGCTTCGAAAAAAAATCAAGTGAGTAAAGGAACCACACAAAAACAACAGTCGTCGAGCATTGGTCCTCAATGGCATCGACAAAAGGTGGTTTTGGTTTTCATAATTTGTTTGAATAAAGGTTCGAGAGATAATCGATCCCCTTCGGCATCGAGAAAATACGAGAAAGACAAACGTTAACAAAGGACGTAAAGATATCCCCGATAGTCGATGCCCAATGCGCTTTATCGGGATCGGGGGAAATACAGAAAGATCACAACAATCATTTCGACCGCGATAAAGTTATCTCTGATTGCCAATCCCCGATGCATTTTCGACATCGGGACTTTTTCGAGGGAGCCAATCCGAGAGAACTTGGGTAGGTTTATCGTCAATCGTCGATCCTTGACACTTCCAAGCATCGCCAAGTTAGTTTGGGTTTTAGAAACGTATGGATTAAAGAAATTCCTGAATCCGACTAACACGAGCGAATGAAGCCACTAGTCTCTAATGTCACATGTATTTAACACGTAAGAGGATCGTACAATCTAGTTTTATCCCGAGTCATTTTTGGTTCCCTAGGTCCTAGTCATGCCTCCTAGTTAGCTTTGCCACGCCATCTCTGTACGACAAGATCGATCTGCGTCAGAGCTTTTGCAGGAGGATATCAATGAAAATGTTCACAACACAATTCCAACCCCCGATTCACCAACTGAAAGAGTGGAACAATGGGACGTTTGCAACATTAGATACGATCAGATTTTGTACATTTAAGGAACTAGTTAATGCCTGATCCCGCATTAGTTTCTACCCTGTGCACCAATTAGAAAACAACATTTTTGAAATCATCGATAGAACACATTACCACCCGCGCCTCCGCCGTCAATCCACGATGAATTTAAGTTTAAAATTCTTTGAAGATGTAATATACCAAATATAAAAAGTATGCAGAACATAAATAAAATGCTAGAAATGGTAGAATAACAACAATATAACCATAACAATCACCACAATAGCACTGAAATGATATATGAATAACAATAGAAATAGCACTTTGATTCTGAAAGAAATGTTCACGAGCCTCTTCAAGGGGGAAACCTCCTGTTGAGCAGAGATCTTTTACAATAATATCCCAGCTAGGGTTCTCATACCCTCAACTCCTATTTATACTAAATATGTCTATCAAAAGAAGCATCTAGAGGAAGATCCTTCTAGAAGCGGAAGCTTCTATTAGGTCTTCTTACATCCGACTTATTCTATTTTATTGCAGGCCCTTATTAATATTGACCTTTATTACATCCGAATATATTGTTCTACCTATGTGTGGGTTAGGACCCTAACAGAAGATCTAGAGACATATTTGATGAAATTACACTCATAACCCGAATTGAATGGCTGATGCGACAAGGTAAGTTCATCCATGTTTAAATCTCTAGAACGGTTTTGAACAAATTCATTTTGCTCATAAGTTGAATTCTAGAGCATCCAAAGGAGCAAAGCGAGCGTTGCAAGACTGCACTGACTCTTTAATTATCTAAACCAAGTTTAACAAGCTTCAGAGGTATGTATCCAAGTCTATCAATTCGTTGTTTATAATTTGTGTATGCGCACATTTTTTTGCACAGTATCTAAACTATGGTAAAGTTGTAGGTAAGATGCCACCGAGAAATTCAACCACCAGACACTCACCTAGAGCACCAAATCTGAAAGAAGCAGAGGTAGGTGAAGGTTCTTCTCTAGGGACTACGAGGCCGTTGGAGTACACTCCTAGGGCGGAGTTTGTCATCAAAACAAAAATGAAGAAATATTTTGTCCAGCCTATGGCCTTTGGTGATACAGAGGCAAGCATTAGATCCAAGGTAGCACTCCCACAGTGGGGGGATCTCTTCAAAAGAATTATTTGAGAAGAATACCCGAAGCATATCCCACACAATGACCCGGGCGTAAGGGCGCTCGATGACCAGGTGTTCCCCAACATTCGATGGTTGTATTTACACATGGTGGAAAGCAGAACCCCCATTCTCCCCTGCATAGAGGTTTTGAAATGTCTCATTGACCATACAGATGGGCATAATTTCTTGATCAATGATGAGAATGGAGGATCCGTCAGAGTTTTCCTCCTGATAGAAGTCCAGAGATACTATAAGCTCAGCTACCCAGAGGAGGGACTCAACACAGACTTCATGGTGAATTTCTATGAATTCCATGACATCAGTCGGTTGATGGCTTTATGGTGGAAGGAAGACAAGAAGTTCACTAATAATAGAAATGGATGGTACGAAACAATCAACCCAAGGGAGCCATAAATCTATTTGATGGCTCTCATATGTCAGCTATATGAAGAAAAGGACTGCTCCAAGTTTTCGGAAGCATGAATGCATTTTTCGTACACAATGGTGATTGTCAGGAGAAGCTTCAAATGGGGAGCGATAATCTCAAAACACTTGATCATCTAATACAAGCTCAATTGCCGAAGGAAGGAGAGGCACCAAATTTCTACATGGCCTCGTACCTTCTCGATGTCATGTGCGCAAGAAACGTCTTCACTGTCATGAATCTAAAATGGGATGTTGCAGAGCTCTAGGTCCACGTCTACTTCAAAATACTATGGGAGAACAAGTACAATAAACCTTACACACTCATCTACGATGAATTCATCACCCACATTTATTTTATTATTTTTAAGAAGGAATGCCCAAGACTATCGGTGGTATCCAAAAAAATGATAGCTAAGGTAGGCCATTGGTACTTGGATGAATGCTCAACCTACATCAGGGTGTTTGGGGCCACTAGAGAACCACATATCCTAGCTTCTCATGTCCCAAACCGGCTCGTTGTGGGAGAAATATGTTATCAGACCATCCTACAGGGATATAACGCCACATTGGTCAAAGACAAGAAACAAGATTTCATACCCTACGGTTTCCATGTGGGGTTCTATCCAGTAAAGGATAATGCTCAAGCTAAACAAGAAGGGTTGAGCCAACTTGAATTCAGGTTCCTGAGAGGCTAAGTCCGCAAGCACGACCCTAAAGTCCTGGTCCTCCAACATGCTTCACATGTGTCATCCTTTTGGTTGTACGCTCATGAGGAGTTTGAGGACGAAATTTTCATAGAGTGCACCTAGGACTAGGACGAGGTGGTGTAGAGGATGGCCAACCAAAACATGACCAGGTTCAAGGCTATGAGAATGGATGAATGGGTGGAAACAATAGAGAATTCAGCTCAAGAGGCCATCAGAGCCAAGGAAGAAATCAGAGCAGTAGAGACAACAGAGGCACAGAGAAGGGGGTTTCTCTTGACACCATAGGAACATACAAGGGGATTTCTCTTGATGGAAGAGGCACGGAGAGTCATTGATCAGTTGCAGAATGACCTGGATCTCGTATATGTGACGATGGTTCCCACTGAAAAGCCAATTGCAAGAAGAGGAGAGCCAAGTGTCTCAGAGCTGGTACAACTTGAAGGAATCACCGGACCCAAAAACCCTGAAATTACACCACCACAGATCGGATCACCAGGGGGAATTTCAAACCAACCTGAGATATCAAGGACACCAAGTAGGACTAGTGTACCAAACCCCTTGTATGATTTAATAACTATCTATGATGAGGAGGAGAGTTTGGAGGTTTTCCTGGTGACTCCAGTGTATATTACAGAGGAAAAGGAACCTGAGAAAGCATCTTACCCAGGTCTCGATGCTCGAATTCAAAGCCTTCCACAAAAAGACCATGAGGTCGAAAGTTTCTTAAACACTGAGCTACTCGATATACCAAGAACCCCAATGGATAGCTCGAGGGATGAGCTAAGATCGAGAGAACAAGAAGGAGAAATTCCACAATAGGAAATCGACATATTAACAACTGATTACCAAGTAAGTATCGAACTTGCCCCTAAATCCTTGGTTTTGACCAGTACCTTACTTCCTGATGAGAAACAACCAGAGGCCGAGCCATCGAGACATACAAAATAGGTTCAAGAACCAGGTCTTGAACATATATACACTGTTGGGGCCTGGGAAACACTCTTACTTGGGGAGAACAAAAAACCCCCGAACCTGTTGACGAGGTCGGCGATATACAAGCAATCGCCTATGACCAAAAGAGGAAATCCATTATGAGGAGAACAACTAAGAAAATGAAGCTTACTTTGGACAGTTCAATCCACATCACCACAAAGGAGAAATTGATCAACATAGAGCATGCCAAGACTTCTGATCTTATCAATGCAGGGATGGCAATCACAGATGCCACCCTGGACAGAGCAAGGAAATATGAGGAGGAGTTGGCCACTGCAATAAAGGAATTGGAGCATCTGTGCCATTTGGATAAATACTATCAGGACTCCACACAAGCCATGGTATTTTTGAGAAGCGAATTCCAAGATGCCTACAACAAATTCACAAGTGAACAACACCTTTTTACTATAGGGATAGCCGAATTCCAAGAAGACACTCTTATGGCGCTAGTGACATGCAAAGACATGGAAATATGGTATGAGAAGGCCCACCAAGAGGTGGAAAGAATTGATTACATCAGCGTGGTTCAAAAGGGCCGAGACATCAAAGAGCATGACATTCAGGTGCTAAGGGACAGTAGCATCTATCATATAAGAAAGTCGGCTGAATACTGGGTGAAGATGACTTGAGAACCTCAGCGAGAAATTCAAGAGAAATGGGTCTATTCTGAAAGAAGATGGATCAAGATCAATCGGGGGATGAGGGACATCGGGCTCCCAGAATTTGTCTTACCCAAGGACTTTGTCGGCTTGCATGACATAGTCAAACAACATGCAGAACAAGAATTGTCGTGGACTGCAGAGATAGAAAAGGTGGCGAATATGGTGCCAGCTCAAGTACAATAGTTCATGGAGCACCCGATTAAGGATCAAACAGTGTTACAATAGTTAAGTGTTAAAGTAGTCAATTATCGGGCAGGAGCAATAGAAATAAAGGAGATCCTTTCAGCACTGATGGACCAACACATATTCCTATATGCCAACACATGCCAGGAACTTTTCGTCAAGTGGTCATAGTTTGAGAAGAGCCATCCACTTAAATGACACCATTGGATGACTCTTAGAAGATAAAGAGATGAAAGCGCCATGTGGCAATGTTTTGTTTTAATTAGATTTCACTTTTGATAATTATTTTTAGTTAATAATTTGTTATAAATAAGAGAATCGACCTTTTAGAAAAGGTCGATGGTTTTGGCAAAGACCCTCATTTTTGGAATTGTAAAGAACTATTTCAGAACTACCTTAATTGAGAAGTCTTGTTTAGGACCGGAGACAAATTTTTGTTTTACATTAATGGCGTGTGTGATTGGATCATAAGGAGGAATTCCTTCTGACTTTATCTCATGAATGAATGTTGTAATGAGTAACTGTTTATGAATCTATTGATAAGTTAGTTGATTCAATATTTTTATAGTTCTTATCTCTAATGATGGAAATAAAATCATTGTGCTGCTGTGTGATTAGTGATTAGTGCTAAGGAAACTAATTTTCTTTCCATCATTTTATTGCATTTTTGTTTTCTTTTGATAATTGTATCTCAGTCAATAATTGAATACCGACAAGTTGATGTATTAGTACTAGGATTTTTGGAGGTGTGAAAATATTTGTTTGCATGCTTAAGCGTGAGGGTTATCCTGAGCTCATCCTTCTTCAGTAGTTAATTTTCCCCCCTTTTTCCTTTACTCGGTTGGTTTATACCAGCACCTATCTTTTATCAGACCCACCTATAAGAGAAAATACAAAAAAGAGAATGTTCAAACTGAAGGAGGAGTTTTCACAAGAAGATATCTTGTAAATCACTACATAAAGCCCATCGATTAATTGGTCAAATCGAAAGATTTGGAGAACCATTCCCCTATCAAACATTGCAGAGTCTAATTGGGCCTCGATGGTGGGTTTGGTTCCTACTTTTGAGTTAAATGGATTTAGGACCCCTCAATAGGTCCTTACAATATTTTTCGTCTGAGTCCTTCTAAATATTTGGCCTTCTGCTACCCCCTCGTGCTAGATGATGGAGGATGCTCTAATGCCTTCCTTCCAATGGTCTCTTCCTATCGACTTCGACACATATTTCTTTGGGATAGGGATCTAGAGTCATATTTGGTACCTTGGGTCTTGCAGTCATCAGTGGCAGGTTCCATCGCTATTAAAAGTGGGAATACATCAATGTCCCATGCACGATAGATTCTACCAGGTGTTCGACATCAACTCATTTATTCACACTTGTTAGGTTTTACCATGGTACCTTTACACCCATCATCATCATCAGTGGGTTGTCTCTCATTTCTTAACGATATACATCAATGATCGGTAATCAAACGATGTCTCACTGTGTTTGACCCCAACACATCTATTCACATAGTGTAGACTCATACCACGACATAATGTTTTGAATACTTCGGGGGAAGTATGAGCATCACATATTTTGTGCTCCTCCACGATATACACTGTACCACCCATAGACATTAGTACTTGTAAAGGATCATCTTTTTCACTCAATTGGTCCCATACATCCTTTTTTCTTGATTTTGAGACATAACTCCATTGTGTATCTCTTTGTGGTTATGATCTACTTTCACATGGATTGACTATGTATTCTCCGTGGCCATGTTTGCTACTTTTCTATATCACATGGATCCACTATGTATTGCTAGTGGCCATTCACATTAGTCATACTTTCATATGTACCATGGATCTGCATTATAGTTGATTTGGCGACCATGCTTACATCACTCATGAGGAAGGGTATGCCCAAATTGGGAAGAGAATACTCTTACTTGATCTTGACTGATGGTTTTTGTTTTTGGATTAGTTGTTTAGGAACCTTCAATAGTTTACTTCAATGCATCCTTGTCTCTCAGAGTTGTAATGTATTTCGGCCATCATGTTTCCCTTCTAAATTCACACATTAGGGGGAATTTGTTATAGCCCAAAACTCCACACCTATGCATTTGTGTTATGGCCTACCCTTCCCTTTGGCTTGCAAAATAAAAATCCCACCTTGCCTCATCCAAGTCATATAAAAAACATGACTTTTGAACATATATGTTGGTTTCCTTTGAGAAACAAGCGGAAATCCACGCCTTTACAGTATGCAACCTGCAGATTCCCTAAAAATAATGAAAATTAAAATAATTATGATATTTCGGGCGGTTTTTTTGGTTGGGATCATTTCCCAACATTCCCAAGCCTGTAAAAAACATATTTTAACCTTCCCAACCCCTTTGGGAGAGTATAAAATCACCTTTGTGGGAAATTATGAGGACAAGTCTAATGGTGCAAGGTTATGCTGAGATAATTGAGCAAGCTTCCCTTCCCCTTCCTTCTCTATTAAGTTTCCCCCCTACATGGAAACTCCTTTTCCATAGTTACTTCCTCTCATATATAATCATAAGGTGTCTTCCTATCCTTATCGGATTATCTGAGGAAGATTTTCATTGAGTTGATTCTTGAAGGACTTCAAGAGGAACCTAGGTGATTGGTTCCGAAGTGGTGCCATAAGTAACAATTCGTTGTAACTAACTCTATTATTTCATTGATTAATAAAAGAGTATTGTTTCCTTCCAATATTGTGTTCATTTGTTTCATTACAATCTGGTATGTTCATGTTTTTTCATATATTCTTTGAAGTATACCTTTGATATATGCTACTAGGACCTATAACTACCTCGTTGCAACACAATATATATCTCTTATTGCAGGCTTGTACTGGCAGAGACCAAGAGTGTTTCGAGAAAAATGAGCAGGGATCGACATTAGATGAAGAGTTTAAGGTGCACACCTTCTCTACAACAAAGTGTTTCCAGGACACATACCCTTGGCGTGCATTTTTTCTCCATTTCCAACATTCTTGATCAATATGGAGAACACCATCCTGGAGTTTGGCCAACTCATCAATAATTTCGTACAAAGAGAAATAGTGTTCCATTTGAGCTACCCAGTTGGTGGGATTCAAGCCATGAAATTTGTTCACATCCACTCGAGGAAGACATAGGTCACACTAAAAGTGATGGGATTAAAAATTCTAGGAATTGGAGGAAGTCTCACCTTCAGGGTGTAAATGTTGGTCAGATGAGGTAAGGTCTCCAGTAATATTCATCTTGGCATAGATCTAGGCAGCGAAGGATTCAAGCTGAGTAGAGACGTCATGTTTCAGGGTTTCCATTTTTTCTTCTATGGTGGAATGCATTTTTTTATTGATGGTGGAAATATTGGCACTTAGTTTCCGTACTTCCTTCTGGGCCTCTAAGAAATCAAAAGACAAGGTACTGAGGTGGGATTCAAGGTCTTGACTACATGTGTGGGCCATGATGAAGGGGGGAACTAGAAAGGGGTAGGTGGGACCACATAGAAAATGGGTTACGAGTGAAGGTTATCATGATGATCAAGGTAAATAGGGGAATGCAATGGGTTAGGTCCCAAATAAGGGGGTTGGGACCATAGAGAAATTTTTTTTTGAAAAATGATAGGTATGATTGCGATTAGAATGGAAAGAGGAGTCCAATGGGATAGGTCTCAAATAAGGGTGTGGGAAGGCCCCAAAATTGATTTTTTTACTATTGTCGATTTATACTCCGAACTGAGTAATACTACAGTGGTGAAATTATGAAATTTTTAACATGAAGAAATATGTAGTAATTTCGCAACCTAAATGCAGATGGCTAGATTACATGACAAAAGATATTGTTTGTTCCTATTTTTTTTTGTTTCCATCCCAAGGGTTAGGGATTTTAGGGTGCCTATGGACGAGGGTTTTCCCTATGTTATAGCTCTCTAATATACATGTGGGGTCGAACAATAGTACTTGTCCCAATATCTTAGGGCACCAACTAAGGAGGATAGATCATACCCTTATCTATACTTCCTGATTACCCAAGTACTAGAGAGTATCTTCTCGAGTGTTTTTCTCAGTGGCACTATATCAGTCAGGCGGCTGATTGGTTTATATACGGAGGGCTTCGGGATATCTAGGCTAGTCTGTATACAAGTGTTTTATGATATGCTACCACTTGAAGGGGTACCAAAAGGGGTTACGAGGGTGGCCAACAATGTGCGCTTAAGTACCACTTGTATTTCTTGCATGGATGCTTCCCTGACCGATGATTTATATGTTGAACGACATATCATTATAGCTTTGAGATGCGGGAATATGTATCTACCGTGAAAAAAAAGTTAGCCATAGTTTCTTCCAAGGAAGGTGCTTTGATACCACTTGTTAGGTACCAAATCTATTATAATAGAAAAAAACAAAAATACTACAGAGAATAACAGTAGAACAACACAATAGATGAAACAACAACACCATAATAATACCTTTATTGATAGGAAACAATGTTCACTTGCCTCTTAGCGTGGGAAACCTCCAGCAAAGCAATGCTCTATTACAATAAATCTCAAGAAAAAACTTATCATGCCCCCAAATCCTATTTATACTAAATCCATCTAGCACAAGAACAATCTAGAGGAATATCTTCTAGAAGTGGAAGCTTCTATTAGGTTTTCTTACATTTGACTTATACTTCCTTATTACTAGGCCTTATTAATATTGGCCTTTATTACATGGAAAATATATTATTCTACCTACATGAGGGGTTAGGGAGGTTAGTTCTGTAACACTTGATGAGGGTTTTAAAACCTTCCACTTAGTTACTAGTGAATAACCCTCTATCTGAAGTGTGTTTGTGTGGCTTTCCCACTAGGTTAGGGCATGGCCCTTTAGTTCTAATTGGTAAAATGAAATATTTTTCTCTTCTTCTATGTTATGGAAATTGAAATAACTTCTAACTATTGAAACTAATGAATCAACTTAACAACATCAATATCACCTTAGTAGTGTTTGATTTCCACTTTCACTTCCATTTTAAATAGATATTATGAATAAGTGATGCCACTGTAACTTGGTTTCTCTTTCTCTCGCTCTTTGTTTTGCTCCTTTTTTGGCTCTCAATTATTTCCCGATTTCTCGTCCAATCAAACTTATAATTTAGAGCCACCAACCTCCCCAAAATTTCTAAACTTGTTTGGTGGAGCTACCATGAGGACTATTATGTGCCTTGATAAATCTGAAAACATAACTTTAGAAATAACTCAAATCATCCACATAAAATACTCAACTTAAAAAATAGATAAAACCCTTGAAGTGGGGTAACACCATTAACTATTATTTCTTATTGAAGGATATACTCCTCAAACAATCCTTTCTTTTTACAATAAAAATATTCTTCCCTTTGCTCATTACATTGCTCATCCCTTT